>JAVQJL010008743.1:0-50000 GCA_036024295.1 Nannoperca obscura | reverse complement strand
AAGGAGCAGGTAGGCCGACCCCGAAGCCCACCGCTTCCTCAACTGAACTCTCTCACTCCATCGCCCATGAGAGAGAGAGAGAGCCCGCTGTGGGCTTTAACCTTGAAATCTGTCTGCAGAATAGAAGAATTGTATTAGTGCGTGGAATAAATCAGCTGCAGACTGACTCATTAATAATGGATCACTTGAAGACGTTCTGCTGGAATACAGCAGCAGCAGCAGAGGAAAGTGTGTGAGCGTGTGTGTGGAGAAGAGTTTTGGAGGAGATCAGGTGAATACTGTACATCCACTGTGACATTTAAATCTTGTACGACCGACAGCAGAACCAAAACATTTCGTGTGTGTTCGTAGATTGCGTAACCAGCCTACAGACCGTTCCTCAGTTGTTAGTGTGTGAACACGCCATGTTGTTAGTTCCTAAGATGTGTTGCCATGGTAACAGCCCTTTCTGAAGAGGATGCGACGTATGCCCCGTGGTGACCCGCTGTGGTGCATGGGGATTTTTCATCTCTGAACAGCTCGGTTTCACTTCTTTTAACGTGCAGTTTTTCAGACACTGCGTTTCTCTGTGGAGCAGCTTGCCTTTCTGAAAAGTGCATTTTCCTCATCTTTGCGAAAGGATTGCAGAGATTTGAGTGTAGACGATTCAGGGAAGCAAGGGGGCAATTCTGCAGCTGGGATCACTGTGTAACATTTTTCTTAACATTCTTACTTTGTGTAACGACCCTGTATTGTTATGGCTCCATATCCAGAGGAAACGGTCGTTCCAGGTCTGTTTGGCAGCTCAAATCTCTCATGTTGTCAGTTTTGTTGCCGTTTCCTTTCACCCAGCAGCAGCACATGTTGACGCCTCTCACACATCACATTTTTTGTTTAATTTTGATGTTTCAAGTGTTCAATCAAATTTCAGGTTTACTAATGCGTTCTTGTATTTTTTTAAGTACTGGCGTTCATCATGAATATGCATGCAAATAACAAATTAGCCTCCCACAGAGTCTGAAAACAATATTGTTTTACTCTAATGGAGAAGAGGGAGGTTTAATTTAATACGTGTGTTTACAGGCTGATCATTTAAATGCTGCCACACAACAATTAGTTCTGGCAGATAGTTACATTACTTCACAGGGAATTATTACTCTGTACTCAGAAGTGTCTTAATATCTTAGGCTGTGAATGTATCCGGTTTATTGCCAAAAAAAGAAAATCTTTTGTTTCCAAGAAGGTGGCACAGCTGCAAGCCAGTGAGAGGGAAGAGAGTTATTGACAAAGAGTTTTGAGTCCGGGGGGGGGTGAACAGATACAGACGATGATGCACTTTAAGTGAGTGAGTGTGTGGTGTGTGTGTGTGTGGTGTGTGTGTGTCAGTCTCAGAGACTGAATTTTTCATGTAATTTCAGCTATTTTATAGACAAATTGCAGGAAGTTGGTAGCTGACCAAATACAAACACCATTTTTATTGTGAACTCTTTCTTTGTGTGTGTGTGTGTGTGTGTGTGTGTGTGTTGACCCTCAGCCTGTGTCATGAAGCTGCTTCACACTCTCACCAGCCAGTCGGCTCCAGTTCTGTCTTGTGCCTTCGCTTCTGACGGAGAGCTGGTCGTCTCGGGGTAAGACGCGCTCGTCACACACACAGTCGCACATAAATCAGTTCTCCTCGTCTTCACACGTGTGAGCAGCACTAATAGACACCCTCTGGGTTGGGAACTGAATGTTGATTTTTGTGCCTGTCAGGATTATGTCATTTGTTGTTGGCTATGAAGTCATTTGCTCATTTGAGACAAATTAAGTTTAAATGAATCTCTTCTCTGTGTTTAAAATGCCTCTTTCTTCTGTGCTGTAAACAGCAGATGCCACTGCTGAGCTCTGATCCTGCTGTTTCCTCAGTCGGCCACAGGAGGAGTGTATTTTGTTGTGTTTAAGCTTCAGTTTGGGTCCTTCTGCTGTTTCTGGCCTCAGTATAGTTAATCGGTGCACTGTTTATATCACTTAGAAACATTTGGATAATATGTGTGTTTTTGTTTGACAACAATCCAATTTATCTCCTTTTATTCTGAAATGCAAATGCATGCATATGTATTCTGCAAATGACTGTTGACTCTCCAATTATTCAACAGTTCAGTGGATAAAAGTGTTGCAGTATATGATGCGGTAAGTGAAGCACAGAAATACAACATTTAGTTTGAAGCTTTGCTGCTTTAGATGACTGTGGCAGAGGAGATTTCCACACAATAAATCACAGCCACTGTAAACACAGAGATGCCAAACATTCCTGTTTTGTCCGTGTTTGTTTGTAATTTGTTTACAGAACCTGGGAGCCCTACTTTACACTTTGAACGGGCATGACAGGTAAATAATCTGACCTCCTGCCACTATGCAATCTCTGCAGCCACCAGACAGACAGACAGACAGACAGACTGGGAGCCCCAGTGTTTCAAATCCAAACGTGTGATTTTTGCTTGATTCGTTTTTTCCCAGAAGCACAGGGTGCAGTGATGCAATAGTATATTCTCCAGTGCTGCTTTCCAGACAGTCATTGAAGTGGCACCGCAGGTAGACACCAGCAGAGCGCTTTGAAGTGCTTGAAAGGATTTAAGATACTGTACGATCTAAGGCTGGATATATATATATATGTGTGTGTATGTATGTATATGTGTTTGTATGTGTATATATATGTGTATGTGTATGTATATGTGTATTTATTTATATATATATATATACCTAAATAGATATAGATTTTTTTTTTTTTAAGGGTTGAGGGAACATAACTTTTCCAGCCGATTTCTTCCTGTGCCAGTTTTAGTCTGTCATAATTCACATTTCCGCTCCTCTTCCTCCCCCCCGCAGGTACGTGACGGCTGTTGCTCTGTCTCCCACCATGCCGTGGATTGCAACCGGCTCCATGGACAGAACGGTGAACGTGTGGAGAATAGGAGATGGAGTCAGCACAACTGGTAAACGCTTAACAGAGAATTGTTTAGGTTGGCGCCTGCGAATGCACAATCCCTCCTCTTTTTTTAAACAGACGGTTAGCAGTGGTTCAGACCCCGGAAGCCGTTTGGAGCACCAAAGTCTCCCAAAAGAGTGTTTTGGGAGATATCCAGCAGGAGAAGCTCCTATTACATATGTATTGCTGTCTGGCTGCGGTGTCTCGAGGAGGAATTGTGATTGATGTTTATTGGTGCAGCAGGGCAAAGTACCACTGAGCCGCAGAGAGCTCTTGTTATGGAGGTGAAAAAAAAGTTTCAACCCAACATGAAAGAAAACATTTGAAATACTAAATGAAAAGGTGCAATCACCAGACATCTGCAGGCCTTGAAGCTTCGTCAGGGCAACTCCCCATCTGCCATTAGTCGGGTTGATGTTGACAAAGCAAATTCCAACTCAATGAAGAGCTGCCTTTACATGCCTCTCCCTCCTTTCCTTTAATCTTCCTTCTTTCTTTCTTCACACATTTTAAAATGATTCCTTTTTATGTCTTCTCTGCAGCAGCTGAATCGAGGCAGACCGTGTGCCACGGTAAACAAATGCATCACTCTGTTTTGTTATTCACCACACTCCTTAAGCTGAAAACCACTGCTGTTTTTAAAATGTACTGTATGTGTGTGTGTGTGAATGGTTCAGATATCAGTCTATCACGGGGTGTTTAGAACATCTCTTCTAATGAGCTATTGTTGTAGCATTTTTGTCTTTTCCACAAGTAATGAAAAGCTTTTCTTGTGGTTTTGTGTTTGTCCTGTGTGATTACTGTATAGCATGTTGTGTGACCCCCAAAAAGGTGTTTGGGTGAAGCTAATGGGAATCCCAAAAAAAAAAAAAAAAATGATAGTGACTGTCTGGCTTTGAAGGATAAAGGTGACATTATTCAATATTCTTCTTAATGTCAGCAAATCCCATGAAAAGACCAAAACCGTGTGGGTCCTTCTCTCAACACTTTCCAAAGCCCGTTTTGTTCCTACTGAAATGGGTCTCTCAGAAATATAGTTTAATTTTCAAAAGAAGCTCAGTAATGGAATAACACTAATGGGCACTGTAGTTTTTAGCCATGCTGGCTGACTATGGATGGCAACGTCGGTCCACCACTTTGTTGCACACGGAAATATCTCATCAGATGCCCCCCTCAGCATTTAGAGGAAAAATACTTTGTGACTGTTTTAAAAGCTATTGCTATTCCGTTAGCCACAGCTGTACGTTGTGTTTAGTGTTAATTAGCTAGTGTTAGCTTGCTAGCATGCTTATCTAAAATGGTGACCTTGGGAAACATTCATATCAGATAAACCTGTTAGCATTGCGACTGGGAGCATGTTAGCATAGGCTACTGACGCTAGTACCTAGCTCAAAATACTGCTGAGACAACAAATAATATAAATGATGAAAACTAAATAAATGAATGCAAATAAATAATGCAAAACTTAAACGCATATTTTAAAATGAACATTAGATGGAGCAATTTATTTGAGTCCGTGTTCTTAAATTTCACTCAAACAGAAGTAAATTGTTGGGGACTATTTTCAGCAGCTGATTAAAAGACATCAGGCATGCAAGTGAGTATTTACAGCAGCAGGATGTTATATGTGGGATTGATGGTGACCCTGTTCATGGTAATGAAGTAATATATCAACCAGAGCAAATGTAATGTGTTTTTATAGTTTTTAGACAACAACTGAGGTGTCTGTAGCACAGAGAAATAAGCGATTAGGCTTCAGCTGCACAGACAATTCTTGTTAGTAGAATCACTTCATTGTTGGTTTTGATCTTTTCATGGGATTTGTTGACAATAGGAAAAGAAATACACCATAGCCAGACTTATCCTGTAAATAATGGAGGTGATGAAGAGAGCTTCATGTGTGCATCTGTCCAAGTAATTAAACACTACAGTCTGAGCGGTCCCAGTCTGCAGTGAAGCTCTGAGGTTTTCATGCTTTTGGCACAGTGTTTCCATGACTCAGCCTGGTAGACTGGGAGACTCCACACACTATCAGCCAGGGCTGCAGAGGAGGTGGTGTTACTCTGCTCTCTGCCGTGCAGACCCAAATAAGTGGATATTTCCACTCCGTGCTTGGGGCTGGATTTCTGTTTGTAGGCTATAGGAAAATCATTGCAATTTTAGGCCCAATTTATTCATTTTAATAATTATTTCTTTCTTTTAATAGATAACTGGCTCCATGTTAACAATTGTGGATATTTCCATACACATTTGGCTCTGGGAATGACAATGTTGATCAGTCTGCCATTTTGGTCCAGGCTGAACAACTATTGGAGGGATTGTCATGAAATTTGCTAGACACATTTATGTCCCACTTGGGATGGATTGTAATCACTTTTCATCTAGCGCCATCATCAGGTCAAACATTTAATTAGTCCAATGCTTGAAGGTATGACTGAATATCTGTAAATCTAATGACATTTCCAACTGCTTCGGACATATTTTTGATTTGTCTAGTGCTAATATTAGCATGCTAACCTGCTAAACTAAGATAGTAAACATTGTCTGCTGAACATCAGCATGTTATTATTGTCATTAGTCTTGCTTGCATCTATCTGAAACATCAACAGTAAATGGAAGGTTTAGTATCAGTTAAGGTTTAATATTTAGTATTCAAGAGCCAGTCCTCACTTCCAGACAAGATGTTGAAAGATGTTCAACATTCCTATACAAAGTGATGAATAAAGCCGAGATGCCAGTTTTTCTGAAGCCTGAGTAGACCAGGATGCAGTGCAGTCAAATGTTACAATTTGAGAAGTGTCTTTTTTTTCTCCAATTATAAAACCCCACTCATTTTCAAGTGCAGGCATGTTCTTATCACACGAAGCCGAGATGAACTGACTTGTGTGCCCCAACCACTGTCTTTGTGGAGGAAACTGTGCATCGATTGTGAATTGTTAGGTTGGAAGAGGCGAGGGGGGAAATCTAACGCGTGGTTAGCGAGGTAGTGAGCAACGCCTCCCCAGTCTTCAGGGTTATCCTTCACATGGCTAATGATGGGCGATGAGAACCACGAGGTGTCGTTAACGGGGCCGGCACACAACAGGCCAGTTTATCTCGTCCTTGTGTGATAAATGACGGCTGCACGCTCACAGTGTCGTGCGAAGGTTGATGAGCTGCATGCTGGCACAGTCTGAAATAACACAACCCTGGGTTTAATTTTCTTCTCTGTTGTAGATCAGAAATCTCTCTCTCTCTGTAATTGTCACTGCCATATCAGCACATAAGGGAGTGTGTCTTTTTTCTGCGGAGTGTGAGGGAAATTGTTTGTTTGCATCAGATAAGTTTTGTTACAGGAGATGGGGGTATAATAGCGGAGCACTTCCTCGCTTCCTGTTGTGTGTTTTGCAGGAAGGAAGTTGCCGGGTCACTCCAGGCTGCTGACTGCTGATTGGTCGGAGGAGGATGTGCAGACTTGGCTGTGTGAGGAGGGACTGCAGGATCTCGTCAGCATCTTTAAAGCCAACAATATTGACGGACCGGAGCTCAGCCAGCTGAACAAGGAAACCGCCGCAGAGCTGGGAATTGGTGAGGGCGGAATATAAAACACAGGGACACTGGGATTCACTGTTTTTGTGGGGATTTATCGTTTGATCTTAGAACATGATAAGCTTGAATTGGATAGAATGATATAAGCCGCTTTTTATCGATGCTCTGATTTACCCCACCCCCTCCCCAAACAGCGATCTGATTTAGGGACGTGAAGCGGCAGCATTTCTATCTGCTTATACAATCACAAATCACACTGAGGACAGCACCCCAAAGGATGACCTTTACGTCACAAACAATAATAATCCCTCTGAACATAAGATTAGTCCACTCAGGGTCATCCAAGGTCTCAGTGTGGAAAGTCACTGAACAAACTGCAGCCGGAAAATCAAATAGTCCTCCCTGCAGTGGATGGACACGCTGTAGACACCAGCGTATGAGCAGCAGCACTAAAGCACAAACCCAAACAAATGTTAGCCTCGTTATCTCCACCAAGACAGTTGTGTTTTAAAGGAATAGTGTAACATTTTCAGAAAATGCACTGTCTGCGATGCTTAGCTTAGCATAAAGAACATTGTTTTTACACTTGAGGTTTTTTTTGTACAAATTAAACAAATTAGATGTGTTATTAGTGAGCCATACTAGCTGTTTATTTATGCTAAGCTAAGCTAATCTAACAGACTGCTGGCTTCAGCTTCATGTTTACCGTGCAGTCAACCTTCTCATGCAACTCTTAGCTAGAAAGAGAATCCGTGTATTTTCCAGTCCCATTATGAATGATTGTCTGTAATTTTGCAGAAAAACATTACAGAAAGCTGTTCAGTTTGGTAGAAAGTCGGTAGTCAAGGTGGCTTTTTTGTAAAACACTTCATGTTTTTGTTCATAACCCCTGGGGCCAGATGCCCGGAGCTGCAACAAAAAAGTTTTGTTCAGAAAAACAAAAAACTTAGTGTGGGCACTGCATCAGATTTATAAAACCTGCACGTACGCACAGTCCTGTTTTTTTAATCTTACTGTTAACTGGGTGAACCTGTAGTGGATCTCTCTTTGTTCTGGTTTGAAAGGTAATAATTGCAACTCCATGGATGGTCAAAGCATTGTATTGCTTGATCTTACTCTGCAACTGGAATCACGAAGAAACAGACAGAGTTGCTCCTGCAGAAATGCTCCCGGCGCCTGGTCAGGAGAAAGCCCGTGTGAAAAGAGCAATGATGCAACTTCTTACATTACAATACAATAAATAAAATACATGAATAAAAATAACAAACCACAATACTGTTTCAGAAAAAGATATAATAGCTATGCACTAACCCACATATCGGGAATCATGCAGAAACACATTTACAGAGTTGCTCCTGCAGAGATGTTTCCCTGGCCTGTGTTACATCATCAGCAAAGTCACTACGTGCTTCACGCTAGCAGTACATGCTAGCATAGCGGCTACACAGCAACCCTGCTCACGTATTTCCACAACTTTTTTCTTAATTTTCGGATTTATGCATAACAATTAACACAATTGAAATTCTAAACAAATACAATGTCGATAGTTTGGCTTTGCATTTGTTCAAAGCAACTTAGCAGTAGACGTATATTAAAAAAAGATACTAAATAAACTCCATAAAGAGAGCGCATGCCTTGTCAGGAGAAAACCCGCGTGAAAAGAGGAAGTAACGAGCGCAACAAGTACAACTTTACAAAATAAAACTAAGGCAATACTTTCTGTTACGACCCAGAATATCCTCTTTTGTAGGAAAGTGATTACAATATTAACACATTTCCAGCATTCTAAGGAACATAACAAGAAATAAAGCCCCAAAAATGCCAAAATTTACTCTTCAAAATAAAAGTATCCTCTTAATCCATAAAATATTTTACATGAATATACAATGTCTTGTTCACAATATAGCACAACAACACACTACCATTACACGTGTGTACAAGTCTGACTTCCACTTTGGCAACTCCTTAGACATGCCAATCAGCAAAGTTCTCCAAAAATACCTGAGCAGCCATCATTAGTACGACCATTATGCACATGACAATTTACAGCACCTGTATTATCATAAATTCACCCATCAATGGCGGTGATATTTCAATCATCAACATAGTCTATGGATATAAATGCACCTTTTGATTGACATATCATGGATCCATGTGTTGACTGCAAAACTCATACACACATCAGTGCAATAAATTAATAATTTATTTATTAGATTTGATCTATCACCTCATTTTCCATTCAACATTACCATATCACACTCGGCTCTCTCTAGAAAACCAGACGTACACGTGTTCAAAAATATGCATGAGGCGCACGCATCCTCACTGCAAACTAAAAACTAATTACTTTCTGTTGAAATAACACATTTAGGGGATTGTTAACCTTGTATTTTGTGTCCTTGGTCGAGGTCTGCATGCTTTCTAGTTGGTATTTCAACACACGGTAGTTTCAGCGAAGCACAAATCTTGAATTCTCCATTTACACACACAGTTTTGAAGGGAAATAAGCAGACAGTTGTGCTGTGTGGATGCCATGATGCCTAGAAAAGCTCTCTTTACTCTGATTACGGTTACTTTGGGCCGACTGTAATTATGTAACTAGCGGCGTCACAGTCACTCCCTTAATCAGGGTAAAAAACGCCCTTTTGGCTGTTGTTGTGTTTGCTTTAATTGGACAGCAGTAGAGAGTAAAGAAACGGTAAAGCCAACTTCCCTCGAATGCTGCTCAGTTATGCAAGGCATGTCCATAGACTGAGCATCTCTTCCATGCATTAAGTATAGAGGACCGCTCTCATCATTACAACAGAATGAGGACAGAGGAAACAACAGATTGCCACATTTCCTGTCCTTTTTGGGCTGTGCAACCAACAACTATCATTTTCTACGCGTGCTGTTTGTGCATGCGCGTGCACGGGCACAGGCACACACTTATTCACACATACAGCACACACACGCAGAGCAAATTAGATTCCAGCGCACTTTACTTGATGAAATATTCATGAATCTTTGAGTAAAGAGGCGGAAAAAAGTTCCACTCGGATATAATTCAGTGTATCTCTGTGGAGACAGCCTCATTCTGCAGTTTTATTGTAGCGTCTCATCAAATTATCAATCTAAATGTAAAGTGGACGGTATAGTACTAATGGCTTGTGCCCCCACGAAAAATGTGGGGACTTAAACCTTATAGAGCTGTTAGGTGCAGTTTTTCTATCCACGAGTAGTTTCTTGGATGAATCAGAGGACTTAATGGGTTCAGTGTGTTTAACCAAGACAAGACATTTTGATTAAGCACTATCACTTTTCCCGCGGGATCCAAATTATTTGTGATTGCGACAGCAGGCCTCCGCTGCTGCATCTGCCTGTTGTACTTTCAAACTTGAATATCCGGATTTTCAAGGCACTGGGTTCATGGTAAGAAGTAGCCACAGTCTTTGTGATGTGCACTCGAATGCTCTCCTCCCTCCATCTCTACTTCCTGAGCTGTGAATGAGTGCAAAATGAAGACTGACTCACAACATGTAATTTGCTGCAGTAAGAGAAATAGCTCAGTCCTCAGTTTGTTTAAGGTTGTGTCTAAGAAATGGATGAAACGTCTTCAAGACACGGTGCTCCTTTATAGCTCGGCATATTGGTGGAAGCGACAAACATGTTTAAATAATGCTATAGAGTTTCACTCAATTCAAACTACTACACAGACTCCGCTATTCTATAACAAAACTATACAAAATCCATCCAGAAATCTCTCCCTTATGTGTTAAATTCACAGTCATCAGATGCAACTCGAAGCCATCGTTTTATCACATGTTCCAAACATTTAACTTTTGGTCTTGAATTCTTGACATCATTTCCAAAGTCATTAACTCCAAGCTAGAACCAGATGGTTTATTAAGCATCCTCGGAACATGCGAGTCAATGACAAACCTCGATATAGCTCAGACACGCTATCTTTCTTATTCCCTCATCGGGACCGTAGCTACAGGACGCTGAGCTCATGTCTGTGGTGTATATTCTGGGCATTTGCGGGAAGTGTACATTTAGCATGTGTTTATATTTTAAAGACAGATTCCAGTATTTTTTTTTTTTTACTTTAATATATTAAATTTAGACTGCTTTTAAGCCAATACATATAAGATAAATAATTCCCCACCAGACGTTTATTCCTGGCAGTGTGCAGGATTGATTTCTTATTTAAATTGAATTAAACCATTTAAAAAAAACATCAGATTATCTGGACGGTGGGTGGTCACGAAGCTGAACACAGGGTTGCTTTTCTTAAGTCTGCAAAAAGGTGACATTTTGGACATGCATGGTAGTTTTACAGACAGACAGAGAGCTCCATATTCTAATAAAACTGAATAATAAAATTATTTCAAAAACCCAGATAATTCTAAACATTTTGAAACTTTATTTTTAATAGATCTTTCTGGGGGTTGGGGAACACGTCCCCACAATATGTATAAAATCCTGCTTACGGCCCTGTCCTTATCCCAGCAGCCAAAAAGAAAATCACTATTGTCTCAAGCATTACAATGCGAGTGGCTCACTTAATGAATTCCTTACCTTTTTTGAAGAAGATACAATATGTTGGGGAAAATAACTCTCTCTACCCATCTTGCCGTTTGAAACTAGAAAATATATTTATTTTTGTTATTACTGTTCTTATTGACTTCAGTGGCACTGGATAGATTTACAGAATGTGGCTCAATGTAATTGTTAAACTGCGCACTGAAATGTTATGTCTATGTGAAAACCTACTAATTTATTTGCTACAAAATCTTTTTAGGATTTTAGAATGCAGGAGAGAAAATGTCACTGCAGCTGCTGTCACTCCCTGTATCTTTGCCCTGTAGGAGACCTGCGCCTCCGCGGCACAGCCACCATTCACGGACACGTTGCTAATCATGTGTGGCTGTAAGGTTCCTCCCTCCGTTGTAGCTGGTGGTGAAATTTGCAGCTTATGACACATTCAAAAGGTGGCATTAGTGGGCAGAGACGTGCAGCTGTGTCCAGAGTGATTTTCCTCTCTCGGGTAGAATGAGAGACGTTAACTTTGAACTGCAACCCACACAAGCTCCTCAGGGGAGAGACACCATGCCGGAGTTGTAAAAGCCATCATCACACATTGAGTGTGTTCCTGGCTCCTTTTGTCTCGGCACAGAATGATTGAAAGGACGTCCGTATTTACTCCTGCATTTGTGGAATGTCTTTAGCTTCAGAAAAACATTAGTGGAAAAACATTAACTTGAGACAGTATTTCACATAAACCAACAAACTCTTTGATCAATCGATGGTCCCGGCTTGGATACAATCTTTGCTTCACTGAGTTTCAAGCGTTACAAGATATTGCACAGCATGTGTTGTAATTTTCCATTCGTACCGTGCAGAATACTGAACAGTGTGTTGGTTTCTTAGAGTCTGTGGGCCTCCGCGGTCGTCTCCTCAGGAAGATCGAGGCCCTGAAGGCAGAAGAGAGCGGTTCGGAGGCCCCAGATGAGTTTCTGTGTCCAATCACCAGAGAGCTGATGAAGGATCCAGTCATTGCTACAGGTGAGACAACAAACGCGCAAAACCAAACTGAGTCCACAATTCATTCTATTATTTTTCTGCTTGCATTATAATCTCAGCGTATATACGGTGTCAAAATGTGTGTCTGCTCCACAGATGGTTATTCCTATGAGCGAGAATCCATCGAGAGCTGGATCAGGGGCAAGAACAAAACCAGTCCCATGACGAACCTGCCCCTACAGACCTCGCTCCTCACCCCAAATAGATCTCTGAAGATGGCAATAACACGATGGAAGTTGAGCCAGTAGACAGCAGCTAATTTTAGCTCGTCAGAATCGTTAAACAGGAATTGCTCATTTAATAACACGTGCTCTTACTTTGACTGAGTGATGTAATTACTAATAAGTGTATTGTTCAGGGTACTAGATTATGAGGACTTGGATAAGTCAACGGATATTTGCCCAGTAAATAACTTTTAGCAAAATACTTGTCAACTGTAATGCATTATACTGTATTTATTAAGACACTAACGCTTAAAAGGAAGACTACACGGCTCTTGATGTAGAAATAACAGCTTCTTCCACTCAAAAGTTGATTTCATAAGAAATGAAATGCACCACTGTTCAACAGACTCACGGTAGCTTATGTTGGCAGAGATAAATATTACTGCCTAACTGACATTACTTTGTCAGTTACTTTTTGCTGACTTTGACTAATTCAGGAAACTATTCTACTAATTGTCACTTAGTAGAATAGTTTATTGGCCACAGTGGCTGCTGTTCAGCAAGAAGTTACATATGCTCACTGTAATTATCGGGATAAAATGAGGTAATTGTGTTAATGATCAGTAAAACAGTGCCTTGCTCTAAACAGTACACTCGGGTTTTGCTGCTACAGCCTTAGGTCTGATATGACCAGAAGCAAGTGGTGGCTAATGTTAGCTAATTCTAGCTAACTTTAAAAAGATGTGTAACTGAATTTCTAGTTTCTAGTTTTCTACTGTTGTGCTACATTTGAACATTTCGCAGTTATTTCAAGGTTTTTAACCTAAATGTAAAAAGGAGAAGTAAATGCACCGTACCTTGCCAGAAGTGAATGTGCCATTGTCCAGTAACTGCCAATTGTGGCAACGTAGTCTCGCTTTTTTGATCAGTTGCATTCCATGTGGCTTTTGGCTGTGACCAAAGGGTTGTATAACGTTTACATTCCGGTTTAGCTTCATGGTAATAGTCCTCTTAACTCGGGCAGTATTGTGTTTTGAGAACAAAAGTCGGCAGACCTGTTTGTTTTTTCCACAGTGGGTCTTTATTTCTCTCTCCCATGGTGGCTATGGCAGTAATGTTCTATTACAGTATGTGATCACAGCTAATAAAGCTCACAATACTGAAAACATGGCAACAACTGCATTTAATGTACATATTAAAATAGAGCTGATGGCACTGTGCCCCAAAACCATTTGACTCTGTAATATAAACTGCAATTGTAGCATGCACTTAAACTCAACATCATTGAGAATCATAAAATGTCTTAGTAGCTGTGCAAAAATAACTATATAAAATATATTGCTTTTACAATTAACCAAGCCATTGGTGCTGTAAATAAATTAAACTAGACAGCAACAACAAGCAGATACAGAAAGGATTTCAATTCAATGTTAATGGTGATTTATATAATGTACAAACACATTTAACAAATGCTTTTTTAGAACCTTTAACACCATTTGAACAACATTGTGCATAAAACTCAAAATACACAAGTCTGAACTTGTCAATACACTTAACATAGACCTTCACTGAAAAGAAGGAAAAGTACGTATTTATATAATATACACAAAAGGATCTATAACATCCTTTGTAAAACACAGGAATGCCCGTCCTTTAGCCTTTTTTTACACTTTCACTGAGGACCCCCTCTTCCTTATTTCTACTCTCTCAGCACCATGGACGTGATGAACACAGTTCAAACCCCATTTTCACTCACTCAGAACTCTTCTGTAATAACATTATGCAGTAACTGAATGTCGTCTAAGCACTTAAGCGGCCTAAGTGTGTATAAAGTGCTTACTGTCACTGTTACGTTGATGAGGACTGTACACTACATGCCCAAATACTTCCTTCAGTGCAATGTCTCCAGCTTGGCTGAACGACGGCGGACATGTTGTCATGTAACAGAAGCTGACAGCCACGAGCGACAGGTTGGGAGGAGAATAATCTGGAGCATTCGGTACACTGCTTGCAGTCTGTATTCACACAGGAACACAAAACACTTGCATACTGTACTCCTCACAAGGAAGTGAGACCGTCTTCTGTTTGGGGTTGGTTTAAAAAAAATGAAAACAACTCTCTCACTTTAGATTGTTGCTAGTGTGTGTGTGTGTGTGTGTGTGTGTGTGTGTGTTTGTGTGCGTTGTGGACCGTATGAGAGAGAAAACAAACATCTCTACACATTCGACTCTATAAATGATCGCTTTGGTTTCATTGAAGCTACGTGAATGGCAGGATTATCTCGGGCTAGGCCAGGCTGCTTGAGCTTACTGTCCATGAACGTGTGCGGCATAGCCAGTGCTGGCTTGGACTCTTTGTAACAGTTGGCGGCTTGGCAGAACTTCTCTTTGAATTCCATGGCGTGCATGCCGTTTTGTAAGCTACTCATTGCCATAGCACCCTGAGGTGGTGGAGGTTTGTGCTGCTCCTGGTAAGTGCTCCCTGTTTTGGCGTAAGGCAGTTCACAGTCGACGGGCAGCAGGCCCATCGCAGACATGTTGTGACACACCAGACCGTCGGACGAGTGGTTCAGCCAGCTGCGGCCGGCAGACTGCAGGCTCGGGTGACTTTGCAAGCCGTGGTGCTGCTGCTGTTGTAGAATTTGCTGCTGCTGCTGGAGCTGCTGCTGAAAGCGTGCTTTCTTGTCAGTTATGCCCATGAAGGGTCTGGGTTTGTACTCGGTTGCAGAGCTGGCCTGTGGGTTGTGCTTTGTTTTGTCAGAGATCTTGGTGCGGACATCAGGTCCCAGCTTGCCGCTGTCTGACAGACTGCTGCTGGATGCCAGGCTGCTGGTGGAGCTGGACACACGCATGCTGCCGCCACCGCAGCCTCCCTGCGATCCGACTGCACCACACATCCCTTCCTTTCCTGGGTCAGTGTGGTTCCCCGGGGGTGCGGGACCGGAGCAGGCCAAGCCATCCAGGGAGGACGCAGAGTGGGCAGGCAACCTGTCGTGCCCCGGGCCCTTGGAGCTGCTGCAGGATGAGTAGGAAGCCTGGGAGGAAAGGAGGCTCTCGTTTTCACAACTGTGACCCATGGAGGAGATGGAGGCAGCCGCCAGCGACACGCGGTTCCCATATACAGGCTCGTCAGCGAGCGGCGGCAACGGGCTGATGTCGATGCCTGGTCCTGGCTTCAACATACTGGACATGTGTCGGCTGGGTAACGGACTGGAGGGAGCATACTGAGATTTGGCCCCTGCTGCGTGGCCCCCCACGGCCCCTCCCCCGGCCTGCATGGAGCTCATGTGCTGGTTGGTCTTCACTATCTGGGCCTGCTTGGTGGGCTGCAGGACCAGGGCCTGCTGGGCCAGCGCCTCCTGGTGCTCTCGGGGGTACCGGTTAGGCGCGAGCCTGCTGGGGCCTGGGGGCGAGCCGGGGCTCAGGCTCTGACTCTGGTGTCCCATACTGTTGCTGATGGGCTCAGAGGGTAAGCATCTGTTGTAGGAATAACTGTTCTGTAACCAGCAGGCTTCATTTCGGTCATGCAGTGAGGCCTCCTCCTCCTCCTCCTCTTCCTCCAGGATGCCTCTTTGTCCCTCCAAGCTCCTGGCGAGGCTATGCTCTGAATGGTCCTCCTGTCCTTCGTCTTGCTCCTGGTCGGACTCGTGGCCTCCCGACGCCTGGCTGGAAGCAGCTGCGGCCCCTTTAATCTGGGTGCGCTGCATCTGTTTACACTCCTCCTCCACGCGGGCCAGCAAACGACGGATTTCCCGGTTGTTGGGGCACAGCTTGGCTGCTTCATGCAGGTCAGCCAGGGCCGCTGTAAACTGCCTGTGGATGGGAGGAAGAATGAAGAGAGATTGTTGCCACATCCAGACCACATAATTCACCAGTAGCAACCACAGAAGCTGGCCTGGAGCGGAGCTGAATAGTTTACCTGCTGCTTCTTTTAGCTCTTGCGCGGGCATAGTAGGCCTCGTAGGATTTGGGTTTCAGCTCCAGGGCTTTTGTTGCAAACTCCTCAGCCATCCCAAAATCCTACAAAAGGAGCAGAATCAATAAAGTAAGTCAACCAGTTGATATTCAAGCACATTTGGCTAATTTACAATCGCGGAAATGAACATTTTAAAAAGATACAGTACACGTTTCGCCCTTGTTGCTGCTTATATCTTGTTTATCTTGAACACTTCTGCTCCCTGTGAAGTGACAAAATACCTGGCAGGCACCCCAGGCGTTGTCACCGTAGAAAAACACAACAGACAACCTCATGGTGCCTGTTTTGGTCACATCTCCTGCTAGCTTGTGGAATGTAATCACATCAACAGCTGGCCCGCTACAAAAGTCTTCCTGCTAGACTCATGACAATACTGAGACTTATGTAAACAAACCTTTATGAAGAGCTTTGCTGCAGGAACGATTATCCAGAAACTTAAAAAGACAGAACAGTTTACAAATGACCCATATTTAGTGAATATAGTCTCAATACTGTTTGTAAATGTGTATTGCATGATTTTTAACTGATAAACAAGATTTGAAAATATTTTACTTCTCAGATCTGATCCTTTTCAAACAACTTCCTGCACTTGCAAATGTCTCGTGTTACGCACAGATCAGGTTTACTTTAGCTTTCGGGATTTTAAAACTATTTTATCGCCGGTCGCAGCTCCACAAATTCGTAAATTCATAAAATGCTGGTGGAAAACAAGGACATCTGGGCTTTCGCCGTATTCGTGTTTAATTTCAAAGTGGGAAAGACGTTTGTCTCAATAGACAGAACAGCTTGTTGCTCCTTGATTAGAGCACATACATTTACCAACCACACACTCTATTAAGTAACCTATACATGTAAATATATAGTTTAAATTAGCTACAGGTAGCTGGTAGAGTTGTGGATCAAATCTGAGAAGTTGAAGTTAAATATATTTAAGTAAAATATTTCAAATCTCGTTTCTTAAGATACAAATGATGTAAATAATATTGAAACTATATTCACTCCATACACCCCACTCTGCTTGTTTGCCTCGTTGTAATTGAAGTCATTTACATTCATCATTCTGTTTAAACACTGGGTGAAAACTTCAACGGGAAAAGGGACAACTGCTCGGCACAGTTAAACTCTGGCTGAGTGAGCAGACAGACAGGCTGGCACACGCAGGGACTGAAATCGTTTCACACGAAGATTTGAGGAGATTGAGTCCGTTGCCCAGTACGCGTTCAGCCTTCTCCCCCTTTACCATCTGAACACTAACAAGCTTCCCCTGCTCACACATGCTCAAATCATTTCACATGCTGAGTCCCAGTCACAGATTCATCTTTTTGTTGATAACATTTCAATACAATTGGGGATACTTGCCAGAAAAAAAAATCCATTTAATGATGCCCCATGATATTCATTACACTGACAAATCAAAATCTGGTGTGTGAAACGCCTTATTTAAAGTCATTAAAGGATCATGCTAAAAATACAGCGCTGGCTGAAGAACAAAGAAAAAAAGTGAAGTGTCTCTTGAGAGGCTTACGTTGGTTTTTCTGCGACAGCGGGAGAGATTGAGGTACAGAGAGACCCTCAGGTCTTTGAATGCCTTCAGGTCATCGCCAAAGCCTTCTCTAGGAAACTTCCTCAGGGCGTACTGGTACCTCTGGGCTGCCTCTTTCATCTTTCCTTTCTAGAGGACACATGGAGGGCAAACATGCAGTGAGGAAGAGGACAGAACCAGAAGGAAAATGTGCAGGGCAAGATATTCACCAGATACTCCCACAATAGCTGCTCTCTCGCTCCAGCCCTCCCTTCTCATCAATCACGCATAACACACACAAGCAAGCTCGCTCTCTCACTCACTAACACACACACACACACACACACACACACACACACACCTGACAAGCTTGTCCTTTCTGCAACAAAACTCAATCTGTTAAATGTCAGGCATCGATCATGGCTCCTTTTGCTAAGTGGTGCAGAACATACACATCTATTCATTTTCTGCTTTTAACTGAGCTAGAAAATTATGGTAATCACTTCATTGTTAACAAACAAAATTTATATTGTTCAGTTCTCCTTTTCCTTCCATGGACCAGACCGCCACATACGGGTACTTTTATGGGGGGTAGAAAACTAAAGAACTGAAGGTCCGATAGTTTAATTTCATGTTAAACAAACCGGTGTTTTATAGACATGTCTAATAGTTATTTTGCTACCTTGCCTGATCCTAAGCATTGCCGATATAATAATAGATAAGACATTGCTTATCCGGACAGGTATACATATTTGATTAAATCAAATTAAATTAGTTTTGTTAGGCTGAGCAATGGTTTAAATAACCAACCTGTTAATATCCAAGTGTTTGAGCTAGGCTGGCCTGAGAGAGTCTGGTGCTGCTTCACTGTGCGAGTAGCCTCCCACTCAAGCTAGCTATCCATCAGTAGTAACTGTCACCAGCATCATTTAGCTATTTACCACGCTGTAGGTGAATATTAACGTCATCTTATAAGTCTCAAATCAGGATTTGTATGTTTGTTGTCCAACTTGCTACACAACAGCGTGTCGGCGTTTCGTTACGTGAAAGCGCGATTCTTTCCCCCTAAAGGGGGCGTGCTTGATGACGTGTTGCCGGTCTGGTCTATGTAACAAAACCATGACATCAATGTGCTCTTCGCGGTTGATAGTAAGTGATTTCTTCAAAGTTGCATCATATTACCTTGTAAAGCAGGTTTCCCTCCTCCATCAGCTTCTGAAGAAGAATGATCAGGATATCAGGCTTGGAAGTAGCCATGGCCCAAGCAGCGTTCCCTGCGGGCGCAGAGGGTAAAGAGAGAAGTCGAGAGAGGCGTGTTACGTCGTCGTCGTTGTTACTGGTGCCAACAGATGGTCACTGTATTCTCAGGAAATTGGTACAAGGTAAAGTTACCTAAAGATTGTACCTGATCGATCGTAAGGAGACGTTCTGTAGCCTTAGTTTATTGAAGGCCGTTAAAAAAGAGTTAGGAGGGAGAGAGCGAAGAGAAAAGAGGTCATGCAACAGCAAGAGTAGTCATTTGTAGTGAAAGGAAAACGTGTGTAAAGTGTAGTGTAACAATATACAATTATGTGTCTGGACTTGAAATGTATTTTCAGCAGTAGATGCATGCAGACTGTTCACAACTGTGCTGAAAGAACATTTAAAAGGTTCTGCCCATTAACTTTTTTTCAGAGACACAAGGGTGCTCTACAGATAAGCCGCAGACCCAGATAGCTCTATGAATGTCATTTAGGTGATAAGTCACATTCTTAAATTAGCCAAACAGCACATGAGGGAGACGAGGAAGGCCACACACATGCACTGACATACCAGTAAAAGTGAACACACACACACACACACACACACACACACACACACACAGCTGAACAGTGAGTGAAAAGCAGGAATGGAAACAGGGTTTTTCCACAACATTCCACACAATTAGCCTGAGCTTATTCTTAGCACCATGAGATACTGAGCAGGACAGAAACGATCTCGACACAGCGACAAAACAAAACACAGAGTCTGTGTGTTTACGGAGACGTGAAAGAACTCCGCAGACCACAGACACTTTCTAGAGACCACAGGGGTAACGTAGTGCTGACGTCGTGGTGTTTTACAAATTGAGTATCTGCACACAAAGCTACAAACATGATAAACTAGTCATGGGTTGTTTTCTATTTTTGTGCTTACCCAGCTTGGCCCCTTTCTTCAGCAGAGTCACCACCACCGACGTGTTCCGACAGCCTATGGCCCTGTCCAGAGGCCTCATCCCACTGTAGTCCACGTGCTCGATCACTGCTCCTCTCTCCACCAAATACTGGACCTACGTGAGAGCACCGACAGTTAAAAACGCCGTGTTGACAGTCAAGAGCCGAGCTAACGCAGAACGGTACGCGTTCAATAATGGCACAGGGATGCTCCCACTTAAGGCTAAATGAAGTGCGGGGCTGGTGTGTGCTGTTATTGTGCATGTGTCGGTGAGATCACCGTTGGCGTGTGTACCGGGGTGTTTCCCAGCAACCCGTAACTAATCTCACTTACAATTTCTGCATCTCCGTAGAAGGCAGCGAGGTCCAGCGGAGTCCGTCCGTTTTTGTCCGTGTGGTCGATGACTGCGCCTTTCTCCACCAAAAACTGCACTACGTTCTTATGTCCTTTTAAACATGCCCAGCTCAGGGGTGTCAGTCCCTCCTTGTCCATCGAAGTCAAAGACGCACCTTGGAGACAAACAATTAGACACGCTCTGTTTATTTAATACGTCCAGCTAATGAGTATTTACTGCCTCGTAATTTCTTGGTGAATGACTAATGATGGAGTTTCTATGGCGGCGGCGGTGTTGTAACTCACCTTTAGAAAGCAGAAACTCGACAGTGCTCAGGTGACCCTCACAGGCAGCCACCATGAGTAGGGTCCTGCCCTGCTTGTCGCTGATGTTAATGTCAGCACCGTGCTGCAACAGCAGCTCTGCGATCTGAGAACCAGACACACACAGACGGACAGACATCAGGCACATGAAGGCGCACAGAGCTCATACAAAACTTCAGATTGTTCATGTGGCAAAGACCGGGTGCAAAACCTATCCTGTGCAACAACAAAATACCAGTGTTTGAAGATTGAGGCGTAACTTTAGTTTGAAGCTATGTGGATGCTGTGGATACAGAGGGATGGTTTGTCTGGAACAATAGAGCCCGTCTCACCTGCCAGTGTCCCTGTCTGACGGCGCAGAAGAGAGGAGACACCCCCCGCCGGTTCACCTGCTGCACCACTGCCCCCTGCTCCAACAGGAAGCTGCATACCTCCATCTTCCCCCGGCCTGCTGCTGCCGTCAAGGCTAAAGACAGGAGAGAGAACACACAAACACACATTTTTAGATTTGTACAGAGGAACAAGTTAAAGTAAGGATACAGTGCAGGGGTGAGATAGTAGTGGAATTAAAAACCATCCCTCTTAACAACACCAAGCCAGAGAGGACATTGTATAGCAAGAACATTTGTCAACATAACATGTACAATACAAAGACACTTATGCTGTTCATGAGCAACATCCTGATTCTTTAGTAACCCACAAATATATAGCTAAAGGAAAGACGTGGATATAAATGGTGTTTGCAATCCCAGAATCCCTCAAATTCTTTGCAGAGCAAACACGAGTAGAGAAATGCAGGCTAATATTTGGTGCTAATTGAGTTTAAAAACAGACAATTATGTAATGTTTATTAAACTCATTAAATTCCTGCCTCGAGCTCCCCGAGTCTACTACACAGATGAGAATTCAGTCATTTTATGCATCTGCAGACAAACATTAGACAACAAAGTCAAACAATTCTGTTTAACACCCATTCTTGTGTATATTGTTTTTTCAAATCACGATTAACTGGAATTAACAGTCTAATCCATTTTTAACAAAAAGAAAACAAATATGAATTTGTGTTTGTATTTGGGTCTGTGAAGAAAACAAAGACAGATCCTTGAGCAGTTTCATGCTTACAGTTAGTACGGCAGCAGATGGGTCGGTCGTTAATGAGCGCTGGTCGTCAAAAACGGAGTGAGATCCACCGTAAGAACCAGAACAGCTCTGCTCTCGCATTCACCTCCGAGAGATCTAAGGTGCCGCTGGGTCTCTATATCTGACTGACATCATCCATCTGGATGAACAGCCATCAGGGCCAAACAACCCCGCCCTCCATCTGCTCAAAATATGGATATCCTCACACACAGCTCAGTCAAAAACAATGACTCAGAGCAGCTAAACTTAGCAACGTGAGCAGCACCTGGTATGGTCCTGGGTACAACTGGACGTACTATCAACAGATGTGCTGTTAACTCATTTTAAACTTGGAAGTTTTCCACCACACTTAGTGCCGTTCCCATATCCTCATGCCAAGTTAATAGTATTTACTCACTTCTTTAGAGTAATCTCACAAACCCTTTCCTTAATACTAAAACTCCTTAATACTGGAGCTCCTTTTTCTAACTTCACTTATTGCTTCAGTTTGACTTGTTGCTTCAGTATTATCAGTAAAGTCTTGCCTTATTTTATCTCATACTGTGTTTTGTACGCTATTAATAAGCCTTGCCTCAACGAAGACGTTGTCACCTGACATTTTACCCAAACCTTTGCAGATAAGCAACCTGGAAGCTTTTTACCATCACTGACAAAAAGTTCATTTCTAACCATAGATTGGGATTGTTCAATGTGTCCTTGCTACTGTTAAAGTTGCTTAAGCTACACTCAGGGTAAAAATCATAAACAACTCCATCAAGTATGTCTCAGTAATTAACCAAATGTCCATTTCAAAAGGTTGCAGGCAATTTATAAAAGCCAACACTGAGACATTGATTGCTATTTGTAAAATGGCACGTTTGCTTTGCCTGGGGACAGCAGATGCTCTATTACATAAGAAACACATTGTAGTGAGCACACAAGCATACTTTGCTTTGCCTCCACCTTTGTCAGCTAAATTTGAATTTTATTGTCTGAAAAGTTTCCTCTCTTACATTTTAACTGCTCCACATTGAAAGACTGAAATTAGTGACTGCAGCTCATAAATGTTTATGTTTATGTTTATTTAGGAGCATTTATTTATGTCTGTATGATATCTGACTTCCTAAAATCAGTGTTGTTTTAAATCTTTTCTACAAAACGCTGATAAGTACAGCCCATCGAGAACTATCTTCTCATCAGAAAAAAAGTATGGTTTTGGTTTCAGAGCACACAGTAAAAAAAATGCAGGTGTTTGTCACCTGATATGAGAATAAAGACCATCTTTTCCCCAGGCACCTGAGCAAATCCACAAATAGCCGCCTGGGTTAGCTCATGCTGTGCTCCTATCATACAGACTGAACACTTACATTCTTTGTACATGTCAAAGAAATAATAGTAGAGCCTTGTCATAAGAGAGAAATAAGCGCTCAATTCCAAAATTATTTTAAATCCTGACTCAAAAGGAAATATGCTTTCATTTAAATGGATTATTGCCATGACAACAACTGACAAGAATAATATACACAGAAGTACCCACTGGCTACTGCATTTGTCAGAAGATGTTATATATTTATTTTTCTGATGCCTAACAAAATGCCAGAGAAGGATCTGTGTATACTGTACCACAGGGTAGACAGACGGCAACTAACTATATCAGAAAATGATACGCGATTTACAAAAGATGACACTTTTGCAACACAAGTATTTGTTGGGTCTTGGCCTTGAGCCAATCCTGCTGCTGTGTGTTCACTACAATGAGAATGATTCTGTGCAGTTAAATTACCTTTCTTTGCATAACGGGGAAGAGGTTTGCATCCTAAGAGGGGGATATTAAAAGACGGAGCTTGTACAGATGTGCAATCCAATCTGCCTCTATTTAAACAGAGGCAGATTGGATTGCACATCTGTACAAGCTCCTCTATTTGCACAGAGATGTAATATTCAGTTGAATTTTAAATATGAAAAACATTTTCACAGAGACAGGTTGTTATTAGAGAATTGTTTCAAAGACAGCGATGAATGGCTAGTTTTAATTTCAGGAGCTTTGTGGGTTTTGGTATGCTGCTACCAGGTTGGATTATTAAATCACGCTGAATGACAGAACGGGGATTTGAGGTGGAACTGAGATTTAATACATGGCTCCGTGCTAATCATTTCTGTTGTTTGCATCCATCCAACATGAGCCGAGTCATTTTTACTGTCTGTAGTGAACTCCTCTACAATGCTGCATCTCTACCTGTAACACACCACTAAATATTCATTTAGGCATGCCAGGAGGCTAAATCAAGACTGAGATTTAACATCCACTTCGTAAATGGAACTGAGAGGTAAATGCTGCAGCAGCTACAGGTTACAGGTGGCTACAATGTTTATGAGAGTATGATTATTATTATTCACATCAATAGTCATGTCTGGGCTGGAAGCTAGGCTCCACATGAGGTGCAGTCATACGACCTAAAGCTTTGGACAAATGTATTGTGTTTTCAGCAACGAGCAGGTGTTCGACTGTACCACCATACAGATTCTGTATGGAAACAGAACAGAACTTCCATAAATATAGCAATATTTTAGAGGGATGACTCTTTGTCCCAGAACTGTAATAAGGTCTGAAGTTCTGCAGTCACTCAGCAGTTAACCACACTGTGGACAGCCTCTCCACTAATAGGCTGACCTACATTCCTGTAGCACCAAACCTTTAGAGCTAAATCCTGCTGGCTTACAAGTGAAACAGACACAAAGAAACTATTATTAAAATTCTCCTTTTTTATCTATTCTAGTATGATTGTACACCTGGAGAAAAAAAATATCAAACACTGTTGTCAAATAAAAAGGGGTGCGATTTGAACATTTATAGCCCTGGATCACTAAACTCTCAGAGCAAATGCTCACATTGAAGATGAGAGAAAACATATCAAAACCTTCAACAATGAAAATCATAAGAAATACTGCCGCATGTGTCTGAAACTTACATAATGCATCAGGAATATTCTTAAGCACATGGGCTAATAAATATTATGGCCAATGTTGTTGTACATTGAAAATAACTAATGCACAGCTACATACAGCACATTTATCAGCACGTCACTTCTGCAGTGGCAAAAAAAAGAGGGGAGGTGTAATTTCTGTCAAACTTAATATTGCTCTCTACTACTCTAATGCTTTCATGTAACCAGTTTTACACCTTACCGCCACCTCCTGCAGGCCATCATCAACAGCCACTGTCCACAACATGTACTCCTGATTGTCAAACTCTGTCTCACACTGTGTCATCACTTTGTGTCGTCTTTAATTAGGCCGAAGCACAAACATACCAGCAGTCCCAAAAACACGATCAGAAATAAAAGATCCAACTAATATCAACAGCTAAATGTAAACATGAAACTCTAAAGGAAAGTCTACGGCTACGAGATTATGATCAATATGTAATTCTACAGCATTACCCCTGGTATAGCTAAACGTGGCCTTGGATGTGTACAACGGATGGTGGAGTAACTTCAAAATGTCCAAACTGTTGGCAGTATCTTAACATAGAGCACCATGGGGATACTGGAGCTGAAATACAGCGGCATGTTGGAAAATCATCGCTCAGAGGAAATGCTGTGTTGACAAAACTCTTTCAGTAAAAACCTTAATGCGTTTACCAGAAAGAAGAGCACATGGGGAAAAAAGGTGGAATGGCCATAAAAGTGCACACACAGTTGGGATGAGCGACGTCGACATCAAACAGAGAGCATTACTGTGCAGCAGGGAGATTCAAGACCTTCCACTGCAGCATGCAATTACGGCAGCGAGGTCCAGAATGCTAAAACAGCAGGTGATAACACAACGGAGCCACGTAATGCAAAAAGATGGATGAAAACATACCTGTCTCTCCCCACAGAGTGTCGTGGCTATCAATTTGCACAGCATGCTCATTATTCAACTCCAGCAAGCCCCTCACAACCTGCCAAAAAAGAAACTTAAATTAATGGAATACTGTTTCAGCATAAGATATCAAATAAACCTTCAAGAGGTTATACAACATGCTCATTTTGTAGCGGAATAACAAAAAAAAAGGGATCCTGCTGCCTGAGCAAATTATTATAAATGAATCACAGCAAACTAGAGAACCACTGGTTCCTTAACCACTGTGTGATGTTTTGTGTCCAGTCTTATTAATACTTGGACTTTAACGGGTCTCCGTCCTACATGTGGGTTGACAGCTTTGCTTGGCCCAGTCTTTGGATCCCATTCCAACTAATGAGAAAGCCAAAATAAACCTTGAGGCCTGCATCGCACCTGGGCAGCTGAAGGCACTGCACCGTGATCGATCCCTGACTCCTGCTTTCAGACACACAAGGCCGAACAACACTTCAAATTTCCAAGTCATCATCACTGAGAACAAAATGTGCCTCAGATGTGACCTATTGTTCCCTCTGTTCTCTTGAATTCCTGTGGAAGGTTGTTGTGAAAATACACAGGAAAGACTAGGTTGTAAAGTACAGAAAAACCTTCACAATTCAGTTTTTCTTTCAAACATCTCTTTTCATTGTAAGTTAGAGTTTCATAAAGAGGACATATAAACCTCACCTGAGTTTCTTCTATCATATTCTCAGGTTCATTGATTGTCTTTAATGTGTAGGGGGACTGGTGAGGGTTGATTGTGTGTGCATGTGTGTCAGTCGGACCTGTGTGTGTCCCATGCTGGAGGCTGCTATCAAAGCCTGCTGCAGAGCTTTGTTCTTCAGAGCGCAGTCCTGCTGCTGCCCCTCAGCACTCCATTCTAGCTCCAGCAGGTACTGGATAATCTCTGGGTGTCCTCGGAGAGCGGCATGGACCAGCGCGCACTGGCCACTCTTATCTACATTATCAACCTGGTGGAAATACAACATTGGTTAGTTTTACTCCACTGAAAGCAGGAAATGTGTCCAACACCTGGAATAAATGTCCTGTATTTTTAAATAGCTTTGAGTTGTGCTGCATCAATGCGACACGGCTTCAGTTTGTATGATCACAATGTCCATATTTCTACCTAGAGGATTCAAAATGTAGGGTCTTCACCTTGGCCCCCCTCTTGCAGAGCATCATGACTATTCCCAAGTGTCCTGCAGCGGCTGAGAAGCAGAGGGGGTTCATTCCATTTTCAGACACCACGTCCACGCTGGACCCAAACTCGAGCAGCAGGGAGGCAATTTCCTGGTGACCGAGGTGACACTGGACGCAAAGCACCGGGGCGTTGTTCAGGACCTCTGTACGGTAATTCACGTTTGCCCCACCCAGCATCAGCAGGCGGCTCACCTGATTGTACAAATCAAAATGCAAACACAGACAGTTGGTTTGGAACAATATTATCAAAGTGTTACAATTGCAATTATAAGCCCTTTAATGCAAAAAGACACTTAAAGATGTATTTTAATGTTTCCTTTTATCTGAATTGCAGATTAATGTAATTACCAAATTTAGGAAACAAAAGACTGACTACTGAAAAATATGGCAGAAAAAGTCCAGTCAGTTATATTTAATATACCCAATATCACAAGCCTCAAGATGCCCGGCGTTCTTAGAAGCTGGATTCAGACCAAGAAAAACTCAGCAACAGAGGACGTATCTCTCTTTCAGGACGAAGAGACATCCAACAGATGTCATGTCTACGTAATTGTACTGTTACAGTAGTAAAATAGTAAAATTACAATATGGAAAATGAGGATGACAAAAATATAGATATAGAATATTATTTGGGATGATCATTTGTAATCCTTATGCATTCATTATTTCTCTTAACAATTCTCTGAAGTTCCTTCAAAAAAGGTACATAAAACAGTTTTTTAACACTATTTCACAACATTACACAGGGGCATTACAGATGTCTTAATGGAGGTTCAACAAGATTTGGAGATCAAACAATTTTCTAAGCCCATACATTTTTCCAATTTGTGATTTTCAAGGATTTGTGAACACGATGGTCAATGACTAATTTAAACAGCAGCAGAATCTTGATCTAAGAATCTAAGATGCTTTTGATTTTCCCCTTGTAACTAATTTCAAAAGCTCATATTGCTTCAGCCTAATCTTGAGATGTTTCTCTAAGCAAAGGTCAGACACAAAATGAAGTGGTCACATTCTACTGAATGCAATTATTAAGTGTGTTATTCTCTTCCAAGATGAGGAAATCAATAACAAATGCTTAGTCAAACAGAACCACAGAGCCAAAATGAGTATCCGACAACAGGAAATGAAATCATGTGTTATTTGCTGGATCCACTGTGGAATAAATTAACAGCGATTCTTGATTTTTCCCAGAGGAGAGAACAAGGTCGTTCTGTAAATGTCTCTTTGAGTGATGTTACACTTACACACAATTACTCGCAAATAGACAATGGTGATGACAACAAGTGAGGGAACTAACTAGGGGGAAAAAGTAGGATAATTTAGCTTCAAGCCAGAATACATCATTGCAATATAATGGCCTCTCCAGGAAAGGCTAACGATTTTCTCCTTCTCAAAACAAAACCAGAAGGTTCACAGGGAGTTCTCTTAATTTAAAATACCATTAATGTTAGAAGTCTAACAAGCTCTACTACTGCTCCATTTAATAATACAGTCAGTTAAATGATTTATATTCATCTCATGTTGACCCTTTAACTCCTCACATTTCCTGTTTTCTTCAACCTAGAACACATTTCATCAATATCTATTCCCCAGTTTCCTGCAAAGATTTAAAATTTTCCATATCACTTGACAGAATGCTGGGGTAATATCTGATGCATAAATGTCTAATCACTGTGTGAAATAAGCAACGGATGAGATACCAAATATGATATTACACTTGGACAAAGATGCTAACTGAATGTATCTGCCTTTTTCAAATAACTTCTTTTCTTGTGTTCAAATAAGCAGTTGGCATCCAGCGTGATCCGGCCAATCATTGTTAATTAAGAATGCAACACAAACAGTCTTTAATCACTAATGCAGTCTATTCATTTACTCTAGTCTATATTCATTTGCTAACATGAGACACGCACACCCCTATACACACCGATCTATTATGTCCTGAGTATACTGCGACATTCTCTTATCATTATCAAGAACAAATAAAATGGGACATAATTCAAGAAATAAAAGAAATGTCAAAAGAGGGTAATGTGAGAAAGGTGTGAGTTATTGTGAAATGTTACAAAAATGGGAAACGTGAGGAAAATAGCAAATGCTTCATGGGATAAACTGAAAATAGATAAAAGAGCTCAGGCTAATTAAAAAGTAAAAATGAGGAGGTGAATTTGAAGGCGATAGAGAAAAGTTTAAGCTTTTATATTTTTTATAATCCATTTAATGTAACTATCTCTGACTCTAATTATTTGTGTATTCATTCACTCATTTGCCTTGCCATGCATCGAGGAAATGGCAAGAGACGCATCAGTCGAGGCCGATAAGCATCTTAATACTCATTTTCATGTATAAAAATGTTCCTTGTTAGTCTGTGCTGAGCTTGCACACTCATCGCTATAAGTACCTGCAAGGACAAGAGCGTGACTATCTATAATAATTCACAACTAAATTTCCATCTGTTGAATTACAAAAGCATTTAAGTAGGATAATTGATATCAGATGTCACTCATAATACTTTGTATACTAATCATCATCATGACGTGTAATTTGAGTTATAGGAAAATATTTTGGACCTTGAGGTGTAGAGAGTGTGTGTTTTGTTATTTTGGGCTGTAACTACTTATGAGCTGGAGAAGATCTTTACCTTGACGTTAGGTGTGTAGAGATTCCTCAGGGAGGCTAAGGCTGCAGAAAGACCGTCCGCACTGCAGCTGATCCACAAAGCCTGCAGCACACTGGATGACACACCTGTTCTCTTACTCAGGCCCTGCACACACAGACAGACACACACCAGAGCATATATGAATTTACAAAGACCTTAGCTCAGTGTTTCTCTTCACATCTCATGGCTTATCCTCTGGTGAACTATAATCACACAGTACATAAATAAATACAGTAGGTAATAGTAATGTACAGCATGTTCCACAGCCGTACCTTGAAGATGTGTGCTTTGAGGATGTGGTGTCCCAGCTCCATGGTCTGCTGACGATTCAGTTTTCCCTCTTGGCGGGAAAGCATGAAAGCCATAAGAGCATGGCCAGTCCTAGATGAGAGAATAACAGGGGATACTCAGCTGTAATGCAGAACAGTTAACAAAGAGACTAGAAGAAAGGCTTTCCTTATGTTGTGTTCATAAAAATGATTTCATAATACAGTCTCATTCGGTCTTCTGCTGCAGGACAAACTTTGGATGGTAATATTTTGCAATATGTGAATGTACAGATGCATCTGGTGTTCATTGTGAAACTACTTGTTCGTTATTGTGACGAAGAGCATGTTGGCACCTTTGTTCTCTGCTGTTGTGAACTAGGTACAAATGCAGAAAATGCCCCACTGAAGGATGGTGAAGAGTGAAACCATTGGGTTCTCCACTCCGGCGTTAATTAATGCAGAACTTCATTAAAAGAACATGCATGATTGCAGATCACTTTGATCCTGCTTGTCTCTGTCCGTGCCCAGGCACAAACAGAGACAAGCCACCAGCTTTTGTCTGCATTGTGCATTCCCTGTGCCAGACTCTGGGCCTTTGTTTTGTTTTTTAATGACGGAGTTGGAAGGCTGTGAATGACCAGAATATGAAGCTCGGCTGTGGTGCATTTAGAGACACCACTGGGCGAGCAGAGGTGACACTGACGAGCAACAGGGAAGGAAAAAAGAAGCCAAATTGACATCATCCAATTTATTAAGTGTGAATGAGTCAAGTCTGTAATGTGGGTGACGGCGCTCCAATATTACAATAAGGCTGCACTACTAAAGCAGATAAGTCTGTCTCACAAGACGGAAAGGACACAGCAGGAAACAATGATCATTTTCTGCAGAATGAAGTCTCATCTGGAAATGGATTCTAACTTGTAATGCACGGTAGATTCACATGACTGTAAAATGTAAATTGTAACATATTCCCAACATTTTCGCAAATAAAAAAAAAAGGTATTCGTAGTTTTTAAAACAACCTATTTCCTGAGGACTAACTCAAAGGTCCATTTCGAATATATGTTTTTACTTTACGGACACTTTGGTAGGAATGCATACTAAAAACAGGACTAAATATGACATGACAAAATTCAGCTATTCTGTCAGCGGCAGGGATGTCTGTTCATCAGTAGTCTCATTGTGAATTGTTGATTGCTAGTAACAAAAAAAAAAAAAATACAGCAATGCAGCAACTACATGATAAATAGTAGGTTGTTATGATTACAATAAATACATGGAACATCTCAAACTCAAATTTCATCCCTGGCTCAGAAATGAGTCACGCCGCACTTTACTTGATTAGAGAATTCTAGTCCTGTTTTTCAGTTTACTTTTCATTCCAAGTGGTGGCCATGATTTACATATTATTAATAAGTAATGCACAATGACAGCGAGAAGTAAACAAGACAAACTAAACAAAAAAAACTAAACTCGTTCTAAAACACGGGAGTGCTATCTGATACACAGTCTCAAAATCACTGTAAGGATGTCTTTATTAAAATCCTCCAGTGTTTATTTTCAAATTGATTTGACTAATGTCATGTAATTATCATCATAGCTTAATTTGTGCTTTCCTACAGATTGTTTGAGGTCTAATTGTGATGCTTTGCAAGAATATTTTCTAAGTGCACTTCCGACTTGTCATGCCAGTAATTGTAGCCCGCATTCCTGAAGGGAGAGCTGCTGAGTTAGTACATTTGCTGCAAAGCAGTGGACTAACCTGGGGTCACAGAGGAAGTCCGTACTCTCTCCATCAGCTCTCCACACCAGCCACTCTCTGAAGGAGGGGTGGCAAAACATGCGCGTCTTGTCCCGTCGTTTGATGAGGAAGCACGAGAGCAACTCCATGCGCTGCTGGAAGTCCTCCCATTGCAGCTCCCCTTGAACGAAGGTGGCGTTGATGGCCTGGAACAGCTGTTCGTCAGTCATGGGGTGCAGTGAGGCAAGCGCCACATTGAAGATGGGCAGTGATCGCTCAAAGGCCGAATTGCTCATGAACTTCATGTTGCACTGTAACTGGTAGAGCTCAGCCAGCGAGACGGGCACGACTTTGTAGCTGGCACTTTTGATCACCAGGTGGCCTTTCTCAAACAGATCCAGGGTGAGTTTGAGATACAGGTAGGAACCCTGGCTGCGTGAGATCAGGTGGCCACTGAGCTTGCCAACTGTGATAGGGTCGGCCTTGCCATTCAGGCTAATATTGTTCATAATATCCTTGCTGCCATTGATACGGTACTGGATATACGCATTGAGGTCGTTGCTTATCTCTTTGTTGTCGGAAAAGTCATCCAGGGAGATCTTGCAGAAGGGCAGAAGGCTGGTGATCTCCTATGGAAGAGACAAGGTAAAGACAGTCAGTGATGTATAAGAACGAGGAGCAACGCTGTTTAATTTCCTTCTTACTGCATGTTAGACTATATTAATAACAAAATGTACCAATCAAACCATAAAACCCAAATAACAGTAAGTCATTTTCCGCATTATAAATTGTATTCCTTATTAAAATAACAAACAAATAGAAGAATTATCCAAAAGCATTGTTCCCATCATGAGACCTGCCATTTAAAAGAAATTCTGCTTATGTGCGCCGAGGACTGTCTTTAAGGCAGCGGGGGAGCAATCACGCTGAGCTATCAGGCCAAAGCAGACACTTGTTACAGTTGGAAATGTGTCATTGAGAAAAACACAGACAGAGAAAGTCGGTATTAAGAGGCAGGGGATGGAGGGGATGGATGGGATGGTGGTGGTGGTGGTGGTGGTGGTGTGCAACAGTAACACTTCTAGAAGAGGTCTGAGCCAGAGCTCACATTTCAATCTATGTCCTGGGGGTTGGAAAATTCAATGCACTTTAATCCGCCAATCCTCTGCCTGTCTGAGGCTAGAGAAACATTGCCTCAGTGAGATAACACTTCCCTCTGCCTCATCATGACAAGGTACAGCAAACAGACACACATGCACAGAGTCACTGAATTGAACTGATCATAATCCACAAGGGGGGTGAAGTGCTTGCAACACCTCACAGATATGCCAGATATTAGTCTGGCAAGCAAGGGGCAATATCCTGAACCCTTCCTCCCTGGTGAAATCCTGTTTGTTCAAAGTGCAAAACAATACTGTGACACTTCCATGTGACTTCTATGCACAAATATGATGCTGTGGTTGCAAACTGAGCAGTATGCTTTCATGGCTTAAATTGAAGAGTATAATGCTCACTTTCCAATGCTATGTGAATGATTCGTTCTTTATCTACTACCTTATTGTGACATGTGAAACTGAAGTTCAGAGGTTGTGACACAAATTGTCTTCAATTAAAAAACTGCTTCACTGTGTCAGTCAGAGCCAACCTACATTCACTTTCACAGAAGTGTTTTAAGCAAATTGCATTGTGTGCAGTCAACTGAGACATCCCCCCAAAAATCTTTCCACACTATGAACTGATCCTGACGGATTAATAGAGGTGAATACAAAATGTCAGTTTTACAATATACTGATTTAACATATTCAGAGAACCTTGCCAAAAACTGAATATTAATCCTGCCTCACAGTTGCAGAATTAAAACAAATGGGCTAAACTTAGTTTGTAGTGCATTGCATACTGATGGACAGTACCTCTGCCGGGCTTCTGTTTGAGCATTAATAACTTAAGTTCTGGATATCAGTCAGTCAGCTATCAGAATGTTCCCAGGCTCAGTACTTTGTCCCAGCAAAGAAAATCAGCCATCATGTGGCTCATGTCAAAGCCTGAGCTATTGCCAGTGTGAGTTCAACACAGGCCCAGCACATCTCTGTAACTGGTCGACCTGCTGTCGCTTTCTCTCCGAGCTAGTCAGCTCAAAGTGACTAACTGCTCCTTCCCTGCCATGCAGTCTTGATTCCCGGGTCATTGAATGTTCCTGGATACGCTTGACAAAAATGACTCAGAGCATGATGAGGAAAAGCAGCTCAGGAAAACCTTTCTACTCTCACAAAATCTACAGGGTTTGATAGCATCCACAGTATGAAGTGACAGCAGATTGGACTTGATGGGTTTGTTACATTCTACAATCGCTAGCTAACCGTACTGCAATAAACTGACTACAACTCAATTTGAAACCTTTAAATCAATTCAGTTCAATTCAGTTTTATTTATATAGTGCCATGTCATAACAAAGTTATCTAAGGGCACTTTTTTGTATAGAGCAGGTCGAGACCAACACTTTTATTTACAAAGACCCAACATTCCCACCATGAGCAAGCACTAGGACGATGGTGACAAGGAAAAACACACTTTCAAGAGGTAGAAACCTTGAGCAGCACCGGGGGGGAGCAGGAGAGAGAGCAGGAGGAAGGAGAACATACAATAGTAGTACAGTTCTTCATAGCGATGTAAAGTAATAGAAATGGTAATGGTATTGATGTTCATATGTCTGAATAATGATGATTAATTCTCCTATTCCAAGAAATGTATGCCTCTGTGTGTGTGTGTGTGTGTGTGTGTGTGTGTGTGTGTGAGACAAGCTCACCCCATGTTTTTTATGAATGAGTTCTTCCTTACCAGTAAATTGACCCGGACAGTGACCACCAGTTTAAGCCATGGGGGAAACTTGGCAATGATCTTAGTGATGAAAGAAGCAATGGTGTCTCCGTAGTCAGGCTTATGAAACTCAGCTTCGTTCAGCCCGTCTATCAAGATGATGTGGTCCTCCCCTGGAATCTTCCTCTCTGGAAACATACACACAATTACCAACAAAAGGTAAGAGGATGTGCCGTGAGGTACAGCTCATAACGGTATTAGCTTATCTGTACTGCCCCTGTGGTGATTGTGCAGAGAGGTGCTTTGTTTCATTGCAGTAACTACACCCTCCCTCTCAGTGGTGCGGTGAGAGTAAATGGTAAGGGCCTTTACTTAGATTAATCAACCACACAGCCACTGCTCCCACTTCACCCCCGACTGAAATGTCAAGTTACATTTGCTCTGTAAAGACGGTTAATACTTACAGTGGCAGCTGGTGGAGTCTTTGGTATCATCATAAGCTTGTGATAGTCTCATTTAACATCCCTATAATGTTTGCAAGCTGAAATGTCTCTTTATGAAACAGCAAATTAAGTTAAGACTTCAGTTACATTTCATTACAGTTGTTTGGTGGACATAACAGTCCAAAACAACGTACATTTTATCCCATACACATACACTTGGAACAATATGGGGTGCCTTGCACAAGGACATACACATGCATCAGTACATCCATAACAGGTATGGAGTAGTTAGAAAGGGATGGAGGAGAACAGTGTGTGAGGCAAGCAGGGCTCAGAATTGTGATTGTATTCTAGCTCTATAGTTGGTTAATCAAATCTTATTAATTGTGGCGTAGATATCCTTTGTAACACCAATGATGTTTTTGTAAAAATCTAACATAGGTTTCAGATGGCCTACAAACAACTGACACTATATCTTAGTGTGGGTTGTCAGTTAGAAACAGACAAGTACAGCTCTGCCATCTACAGAATGTTTCATTTCCTGGAGTATTGTGGAGTAACATGCAGCTATTAAAGAATAAAACAGTAATGACTCAGAAGAAGCTTACAAACATGAAATATTGAAATATTTTACAATGGTGTTTTACCTTTACGAAGGTTGGCAAGTGGCTCAAGGACCCCCCTCCGGAAAGCGGCCATGGGGTCCTGGACACAGGAGCGCAGACTGAGCATGCTCTGGAGGTGGGGCTCTTTCAACAGCAGCTCCCGGTACGCACTGAGCTGGTGTGCTCTGCACAGCAGGGCAGCGATACTATGTACAAACTCTGGTACCAGGCAAGTGTACGTGTTATCCGCCTGGCAGTAGTGATATGCCACCACCTGGAACACAAAGGGAAGGGAGACAAACAGACAAAGGCAGGGTTATTTCACACACACACACACACACACACACACACACACAGGAATTATAAACATGGAAGAGTAATAAATGAGGAGCATAAATTAGTTTTGGCCCAGAAATGAAAAACACAAAAAGCTCAAAACATTCAATAACCTCAAAGCATTTGCAAATGCCAACAGCGTTGTTGACTAAAATCCAAAATCTGTGAACACAGTATTGAGTATGATGCCTTTTTAAAATTCAAAGCCCCCATATTATCTCTTAAACCATGTTTTAAACATCACTTTATCCCCCGTAGTCCAAAAAAAGGTATAATGAAGTAAGTAGACAGTGGCTGACCCCCTCAAATATAAAAAGGAGCCAGTGGATCCCAGGCGGAGTTCTAAAAGAAGGATCTTCTGTGTCTGAACGGGTTGCTGCAGTGTTCAAAGGAGGTCTGATTTAAAAGGGAATAGGATGGACAGGGATGGAGAATAAGGAAAGAGGGATGCCCAGGGGGATGTATGACTTTGTTCTAATTACAGTCCAACCTGGAGGAGCTGACACACTTCCAGGGGCAGCAGGAGGAGGAGCAGGTGACCTGTTCCTCTGCTGCTGCTGCCTAATGCTCCATCAACAATGATGACCAGCTTCTGGAAAAGTCACTGACTAAAGCCTACTTTCTTTTGAGTCACGCCGCAGTGAGATCTGAAAATGTATTAATAACCTGGTCGTATTCTAATGGAACAAATCTTATATTTTGCTTTAATGGATACTCAACTACCATGATGGGTTTTGGCTCAAATGTGAATGGAAACAATCCTGATAACTAGACTGAATTGCTATTTCACTGAAATAACAAACATGTTGACAGTGATTTAGAAGTCTGACAAAAGGCTAGGTACAAACAATGAAACCGTAAAACACCAATTCAGGGCCTTGTGATGGCGTTGCTCAAAGGGGGGACTGTAATTGCAATTTAAGTTAAACAAAAGCCCAGGGTTGGAGCTTTGTCTATGGCACATTTCACCCTACCTATCACTGCAATACCAACGAGTTGTATCCGGATGTCAACTCTTAACAAAAGCAACCAATAATGTGTGGATCCGCAAAGCTAACCGCAGCAGCAGTCTGTCAGAAAAGTAGGTAATCCAGTGAGCATTTAGCCAAATCTTAACACAGCAGCAAAGGAAGAAAATTATCACAAGTTTCTAGAAGTAGTGCTCTACATATCATCATAAAAAACATTAAAGTGAGAGAATAGGAACTAAATTAAATTCAAAGAATAACACAGCAACTGATTCATGTATCCTTTCAAACAGATTGCCAAATATTACATTTCACTGGGGGATTTGGTACAGAAATGTGTACTATTTCTTTGTTTCAGAAGTCATGATGGCTCACCAGTCAAATCACCTGGGATTAATTGCACACAAGGAACAGTGTAGTGATGTGGTGGTTTACCTTAAAATAACACAATATTCCAGCCAAACGTTGGGAGAAAACAGAGATTGGAAAACCTTTCTCTTTGGGCATTTTATGTCAGTCAAATTGAGGGCTTTGTTGGGAAGATGCAATAACAAAGCAGCAGATGGAGGCTGTGAACACAGTAAGTTACTTGCTGTTTGTATAAATACAATTACTTTGGATAGGTGCCTGACAAAGAGACTGCAGTGATAGTGCACTGGTCACGGAGACTGCCGCCTCATCAATGAGCAATAAGAATCTCAACCAATTATGATGCAACACTCTGAAGTGCACCTGCAGCACTTAATCTACTGGCAAGACAATGCATTTACTGTTGAGAAACAATGCCTAAAAAGACACTTCTGTCATAGGAGTTAGACACAACGCTTGTGATAAACCATAAAATGTAATGGCCTCAGTGCCCCTGTTAATAGACCACTTTTAAATCAATAATTAAAATGAACTGACAGAAGCTGCTCGGAGTTGCATCAGTATTCATACATCACAGGAACAGAGCCCCTGTGAGAGCTTCTGTTGGAAACACTTTACACAATAATTGGCTTGTGGGATATTGCTTGGCTTTCATAGACATTTAGATGGGCCTCACTGGTATTAAGTCAGCTGTCTGGTGCATGAACTTTAGCGTTCCCAGTAACAGAGGCAAACTGCACAGTAGTTGTCTCATGCTCCATTTCACTACTAAAGAGGCATCCGTGACAAGGCAAGAGTGCTGAACCCTGAAGGAGTTACAGGGACACCAGGATGTAATCAGTAACATTAAAAATGAGGACAAAGCAGGATCAATGAGTCCCATTAGAAAGCTATATCACCCATCAATAGAGATAACAAATCTGCCATCACAAAGGTATGCAAATCGAGTCCAAAATATTCTCTCAAACACAGTGATCCCCATTCTTCCTCGTTAAAACTCTCAGCAGGTAAAGTTATTAAAGTACTCTGAGAATTTCAGTCAATTTCTAGGTATTCTTTGAAAATGTACTGAACATGCAGGTATTGCATTGTAGGCTGTGCACTCAGTGGTGCCGTTTTAATAAGTGCAGCAGTCACTGAAGGTGCAGGAGTGAAGAGCAAAAGAGACGTTTCAGCACTGAAATGATTTTATGATGCTGAATACAAAATTGGAACATGTGATGATTAGAAACTGATCGACAAAAGGAACACCACCCTGACAGTTTTAATACCAGAATCAATAAATGTGTAACTGATAATTATAAAACCAAAGGTGAGCTGCGAGCAGTAATTCCACGAATAAAGCCAAAGAGCATTAAGTACAGAACATTTCAGACAGGTACAGTGCTGACTTCTGCCCACTGAACAATTTTCATTAATCGGAGAAACCTTTGCAGAAATATGGTCCAACTCCTGTCTGTGTCTTTGCTGCTAACTCTTTCACCGACAAGTGGTCTACAATAATGATGACAGTGTTGCTGACTAAAGTAGAGAAATGTTTTAACTGTTTACATGCTAATATAACAAACTGAAAAGTATTATATATATATATAGTATAGTATATATATATATAGTGTTATATTAAAAAAATCCTTGTTTGCCTATTAAGCTGCTAGTACTACTGACGCTTTGATTAAAGTGATTTTATCTCACTCGTGTCACCTTTAGTAGTTCACGGCCAAATGGTTAAAAGTATTTGAACTGTTCTGAGCCAAAGCAAATATACAGACTTTCACATAGTGGGAAGGTGGGGCGAATAATAATTAGTAGATGTCCATTTGTTGCTTGGTCCCCTGATAAATATTTACTACTAAATGATAGCAATGAAACCATTTGTATGTTTAATTTAAATAAAATGGATGCAGGGTGAACTTGTGGTTAAACAAGTACTCTACTGATTTAGTATTGCAATCCTGTAGCAATGTCAGATTCATGATGGACATGATTTTTATTTTATTTTTTATTACTTACTTATAAATTGAACAGCAGAATCTGAGATATCGTTGTTTTTTATTCCACATATTTCCTATTCCTACTTCCCTTTTCCAAACATAGTGCCTACATTGCCCACAATGAAACTCCATCACCGGCAGGCTGCCCAATAAAGGCTTATAATGCCCCCCAAAAATTCTAAAAATGATCATCTGTGCACCGAAAATAACAAAAAGCCATAGACCTTATTTACCGTTTTTGATGTCTATCTAATTGCAGCTTGAAGTGCTGTTCAATGATGGATAGTGAAAGCTACAGCAGCTAAGATATGACCTCTCAAAAGGATATAAAAAAAGACAATTCTAAAAAATCTGTTTTACATCAGACAGCTGAACTGAAGTAAATGTCAGACTGCAGTATGAGGAAAAAGTTCTGCCGATAGCGTTCCTGTGTTCCCATGGCAGCGCAGACAAAAGACCCTGTGGTAGTTTTCACCCTACACAATGCCAATGCCTTCCATCTGTGAGCTAAAAGGACACGCTTAAAGACCTGAGATGGTTTTCTACCTTCCCACTTCCTCGCATTCACACTGCAGTACAGAGATGCTGCGGACATTAATAATGAACTTGCATTTCATGGCCAAGTCTTTAACTGAGCTGATTGCTTCTCAAATCAAACAAGCCTGCGATATTAAAGGCCTCTGAGAGACCAATGGAGGGACTGTCTGTCATAATATAAACAGATTGCTGAAGACCATCCATATTTCATAGGCTGAATATCAAACAAATGAACATAAACAACCATAAATCATTAACAAACATATATAAACATAAATCAACTGAGCTGAGCCGTTATCTGGTTTCTGCGGTGCATCTCATACATACTAAAAGCAGCTCTGCACACTATGAACATCTTTGTAACAGAGAGTATCACAGGCAAGGACACACAAGAGGAAGTGTAAGAAGGGTAGATAAATAGAACACTGTCCAAAAAAGTAGACAAAGTGTATTTAATTAATGAGCACTGTAGACAACAGATGCCTGTGCTTTTGTTTAAACTTTGCTCTCAGGTGACAATTGTTATCAGACCAGTTTTCTAATGAAGCTGACTGACATAATATTAAATCTTTTTTTTTTTCTTAGGCACTGTGACTTCTCTTGAATGCTTAGATACAGTATCGGTTAAAGTTGTACCTTTGCAGCCAGGCGTTTGACAGCCTCCTCCCTACGTCGCTGCATCTCGGGGGTCCTCGGGCAGCTGTTGGTCCTCAGTGTGTTGGTAGCACTGGAAGGTGGGGTGGGCTGTGGTGGCTGGCTAAGTGGAAGGTCTGTGCTTGCTCCCCCACCACCTGGAAGACACAGACACACCCTGTCAAATATATGCATGTAGACATTTCACTCTGCGAGCTAATATTAAATTGAAAACATAATAGCATTGACTAAACACCTGCAGCTAATGTAGTGCAAATATTACAATAGTTTACTTTTAGGAGAGGCACTGGGACTGTTAGAGGCGATCTGACGCATGCGGCCTCCGTGGCAGCTCAGCGCTACTAGTCGCGAGATAATGGCGGTCTTCCCATAACCCACGCTGCCCACCACTACAGCGCCGTGGTTCTCTGTGGACTCGCTGGTCTTCAGGACATCTTCCAGCTGCTGAAAGAGCCAATCTCGGCCCACGAACACAGAGTCTGTGGTGATGCTGGGCACCTCAAACAGCAAGGGCTTGAGCATGATGTCCACAGGTTTGTAGGGGGCAAAACGAGCTGAAGGAAGGGGATAGGAAAGAAACAAATTCATAAATGTGTCATTATTTTTCTCACAAATGGCAAAAATATGCAGCGTGAGGCATGAAACATGCTTCAGTTTGCTTTTGAAATTAAACCCCCTTTTGTCAGTAATACCACAAATCAACCATTTAACTGTAAGCTCTTCTGCAACCTCTGAATCATGTGCCAATAACACAATCATGCAATGAAAACATTGGCCCTTCCTCCAGGTGAAAATGAGTTGCTTTGGTTGATGTTCAGCATTAGTTTATCCCTGAATAAATAAATCTTCCATGTTTTACATGCAAACCTGCGTGCATTGGCAAGCAAGTGTGTAACAGCTTTTAAGGAATGCATAAAGATCATCTTGATTGTTTTTGCCTGCAGAGTGTGCCACGTACATCAGAAACCTGAACAAAGTCTTAAAAGTCTCTTTGTTCATTGCCTGCTTTAGCTTGGATGAAAGTTAATGTAAGTGGAATCACAAAGTAAGTGGACTTGAAAGAGGACTCTATCTGGTCCACTTCAGTACTAATTAGATCTAAAAACACTTCACTCAGGAATTCTTTTAAAGCTCTGATCCTCTCTACTAATACTAATATTAGTAGAGGACGGGGATTGTTGTTTAAAAAAACATTGAAAATAAATAGGTACTACCAAGACAGATCTGTTGGCAGGGTTCATAAAAGGAGGACATATTTAACATATTTCCTACTGTATATCGGGAGGGACAGATTGGTAGTTTCTCAGTATTCTCAGACACGACCCCCCCAACGAATGTGTGGTTACATGCTTTTACAACTATTATTCATACCACTGTTGATAGTTAAACATACTCCTAGTATTGCTTCTACTAAAATAATATTACTGCATGTTGGCCAAATAACTACTCCTTTTGAAAATAGCCATACCTTTGGTTAAACAATGGCTTAACCTTCTGTTGAGTCCTTGAATGCACTAATACAGGAGACTTTCAGTCCCTGTGACATCATTACCACATGTCAATACCTACATAGCCATGATGGATTACCGTAACACTTTTTTTTTCTCTAAATGCTATTTTTATACTGACAAAACCCTAAAAACCTGAAATAAATCAAAAGTAATGGCTGCTTGGAAAGGAGACAGTCAACTGAATAATTCTACTTTGGAAAGATGGTTGGCAGGACTCCTAAGAATACACAATTTTAAGTTAATGCGACAAAGAACGCAATGCCAACAGCATATTATTTTACTTCAATGTAATGCTTACTAACATATTTGGCATGTGGGATTGTGAATATGTTTTTGTCAATTTTGTCCTCATTGTGATTTTTCTAAAAAGGACACAACCATTTACACAACACAATCAACTACACAGATAAATGTGAGATATATTCATAACATTCTATTGGTAAAGTCCTGGCAACCTTTTAACCTGTTGTGTGGGCTATGGCGGTGTCCTTTGCCCACACTCCCACGTCTACAAGACAACAAGTCAGTCACCTTTAGAGTCCTGAGGTGGCCTTCCTCCTGTGTTATGCCAGGGTAGGCGAATGGATGTCCGCAGGGGGGTGTTGCGCTGTTCATCAAGAAAGCTCAGGTCTTCCAGCTTTGTGGAACTGGTCGCTATGGACAGACACACAGACGGAAATAATAAGAAAGTGAAGCAGAGACTTTGGTGCATCTTGAGTGTATCGCATCGACTACAAAGAGTACATTTGGCGTCTCTGAGAGTAGACTGGTGAAGAAGAGGCAAACCAGTGCGCTCTGACATTTGTAGTTTCCTTGAGGCAGTGTGTGCAGGTCCCAGTATAGTGTAGTAGAAAGAATTGCAGTATCTCCAAGTCAAGACAGAAATGCTCCCCTTTTCTTTGATTTGAGCTGACAGCTACATACAATATAGCAGTAAGAGGTCTGTCCCCACAAACACCCTCGCTGGGGTGTACAGAGAGGGCAAATTACATTTTTTCCACATTACAGATTCACTGCTATATTGTTTAAATTAAGTTACTGTCAATCTAATTGTAATTACTGTAATTTCAGCACCATAATGCTGAACAGACCACAAGATTTGTAAGTCAGCAGTCAACAATCATTCAAGAACAACGTGATGATTTGAACACTATCCAAATAATTGTTTATGTTGCACTAATTTTCAACATCCCTGAATTTAATGGACTCAGAAAAAAACTGTCCAGTATTTGTTAGTTTTGTTCAATCCATCTTCTTTTTTTGGCAGATGGAGGAGAAGTCTCAAAGCAGGAGATTGTTTTCACCCGACAAGTGGGGGATTTTTCTTTCTGAAACTAAACTGTAGACTAACAATTTGATGAGCCAGTGATTACAAAGCAATTCAACCTCCTGTTTGAATTATAAAATGCGGCCTGTAAACATTTTAAAGATGTGCGTAAGTTCGACAAGGTCTCTCTTCCAATTGCTGTTTACTGTTCAACAATGCTATCACCGTGGTGATCCATGCTCTCTTGGGCCTGTTGAAGAGCAGAATCAAAGCCACTGCTTTGTACTTTATCAGCCTCAGCTGGATGAGCCTGTCACAAACACTCAACTCTTCTCTTCACTCCCTCTCTGCCCTCACTTGGTCGCTAACTTACTCTCTGGAATGTCCCACTAATTAAAACCCGTCTGCTGACAAGAGTAACCGAGGAAGCTGCCATCAATACATCTTTGACTGGAATAAAAGAAGGCCCCTCATGCTTACTACTTTTACTGCAGTTAGTGGTGCTTTCACAATTTACTATAATGTACGAAGTCTAACGACGTAAAGAAATCCACGAAGGTAAACACATAATTGAAAGCCAGTGAGTGCAGAACAATAAAACACTAATATTTGAGCAAACCTGATTCTAATGCTTAACTGAACAGCTACTTACATCCAACAGCAGAGCCAGGAAGGACAGTGGGGATTCTCAAAGCCCTCCCCTTGTGGCATACAGGCGAGCAGGCAGGGTGCAGACCTTCAGCTAAATCTCCGGAGAGTGCTCCCAGAGGATGAGCTCACCGAGGGTACAAAAGCGACTCCTCTGCCCCAGCGCTGCTCCCATGCAGGCACACTGACAGCATTCAGCTTGGCTTGGCTGCCCTCTCTCTAGCGCACAGCCAGTCACAGCATCCACAGCATTAGGCACTTGCTAAATGAATGCACCGCTTTCCAGAGTGTCACTCGCTATACAAATGCATACACCTATGACCGTGCGCTGCAAGCATTTGCACGCACGCTCTCACACAAACACACACACAACAAGCAGCAGAGGGTGGAAAGAGAGTGAATTAGAGGAAATATAAATGGAAAGTCAAGAGATTTAGTCTCCAGTGGCTGATTACGGGTTGTAATGGGCAGCTACTCTAGTATTAATCAATGATCCTGGATGGAGTGGGGGTGAGGGATAAGAGAGAGGCATGAGAAAAAGAGGAAGGAAAAAAGCTCTAGAATTATAAAATACAAGAAAGAATATGACACGCACACTGTTTGGGGGGTGGGGGGGGGCAAGGGTGATGTGTGAACAGAGGAGAAGAGAGAAAATCGGAAAATCATCTCTATGCAGCAAATCACCACTAAAGCCCAATAGTGGCGAAGAATAGTGGCAAAAAGCCACACTGAATCTCATCCAACACCAGGCACATCTTTTTGCCCATGGGTCCAATAAGCAAAGACAAAAGGCAATACTCAGCTTGACTTGCTTAAGTAGTTTAAATGCACACACTTCTTTATTCCAGTCTGTGACAACGCATCCTCCACCATAATCATTTTGACTTTTTGTTAAGCCACATCTCTTGTTATCCACAATTCTTTCAAAGCCAAGCATTCCCACAGGAAGGCTTCACATCCCTCCAACCCTCCCATCTTCAATTCTTTTACCATCAGTCTCCAGATTCCTTTCTATTCTCGTACATCTCTACTCATTGATAAAACGTACATATGACACCTTCAAGTCTGTGCTTGCAGTGACTTTGAAGCTGCACAAATGTGTCAGACCTGTATTCTGATGGGATTCTTTTTTTCCTCAGGCAGGTCTGCCCTTTGAAACCTTCCGTTCTGTTTGTCCCATGACAGAACAGGGAAGAGGACTGAGCTCCTCTGCTCCAACCTCTGCCCCCCTTATCTCCCTGGCTCTCCTCTTTACCAATTGATACAAAATCAGTAGTCCCATCAACTTGCCAGCCTTCTTGACTTCCAGTTGTAGGAGTTTATTGTAACCATTGTGTGACAGTTTTTACAGTAAGGCTGAAAGTTCTTTAAACTCTCTCTACAATGCGAGGCAAAATATCAAAAACAGATGGAAGTCTGATTCCCAATGTAGTAAGTGGGAAGGCGATAGAGACAAATTGAGAATTGAGCACAATCTTAATATTAATTTGTTATAATATTTACCTTTTTAGTTTTAAGTATCACCCAAGCAAACAAGCACATCTAGGCCAAGTGAGAGATGAGAACTAGGAACCTGCAAATGTTGATGTGAGAATACAATAAAATGTTATACTATAAAATTATACTTTCTTATCACCCACCCATCCCTATTAGTGATAACTATGTTTCAGAAGGTGGTGGTGAATTGTCTGTACTAAATACCTCAACATCACCTCTAGCTTCAATCCTTCTCTGACCTGTTAAGTCAGAATTCCTTTAGCTTAAGATGACTAAGTGCAAAGTGGGATTTTCAAGTGGCTTGCATGCAAATTAGGCTTGTTACCATGGAAAAAATTCCTCTAGCAACAGTCTTTCTTGATCAAATGTGAAAAATGTATATGTATAAGAAAGTTTCAATTCACACACACAGTCAGCGCAAACTTCACCATATTTTTGTCATAGACCTTTGTCAGGTATTCTTTTTATATGTAAAAGAGTTATGCTTATGAAGAATAACCATTTATTTTGGAGTTGATCAAATTTCTACTGTTGCACTTTGATTGTGAAACACTTGTTCTCACTGCAGCATGTACAGGTGACTTTCTTTCTTGGCCTGAGATAAGCTTGCATCTATCACTAGGTTTGGTAGACCATGCCCCCATTGATGGTCCAAAACAAACTTTAACCGTAACCATCTATAACCAAAACCCGAACAAACCTTCTGAATGGTGAAGCAATGAGTGGTGCACAGCCTAGGAGAACAAGCTATCTTTATCAGATCATACAATCAGCTCGCTACCTGGGTTTGATACAAGAATTCCACAACATGGCGTGATACAAGTACAATGCAAACGTATCAAGGACCATCTTTATCAAAAAAATGTGGTTGAAAACAAGAGTCCGTCTGTCTGTACTTAGGAACATTGGCAATTTAAACCAAACGCTAAAATGCTCACAATGACAATGCCAACAAGCCTGGTAAACATGTTTAGGAGCTATGTTTACAAAGTTTGGCATCTTAGATTAGTGTGTTAGCATGCTAATATTTGTTATTTAGTGCTAACAACAAAGCACAGCTGAGGCTGATAGGAATTTGATCATAAACTAAACTATTAGAAAAACTAAAACATGAAAAGTTAAGGGATCACCCACGACATGAATGTCTGTACAAACCTTCATTGTATTCCCTCCAGTAATTTTTGAGATATTTCAGTCTGGACCAAAGTGGAAGACAAACCAACCGGCTGACCGACCAAGAGTCATCGCTAGAGTCACGCCGCTAGCATGGCTAAAAAGCATTTACTCATGAAATAACTGAGGACTGCACTGTATAAACTTAAAAGCACCATGAAGAGAACGTAGCTTTGAAATGGATTTTCTACACATGAAAAGTGTTATGAAACACCATCATAACAGTGGAATAGTTCCTCAACAGCTATTACATGATTCTCAATAATGGGCTGTCACTCAAACAGAGAGGAGTTAGCCAACACACTGTCCCTTTGTGATTGGGCATTTGGCAGGTTCTGATCTGTTAATGGAGACCCACTTAGCACAATTTTCAATGCTTCTTCAAAACTGATTGCAGATTGATCTCTGCAACACGCTCCTGCTGTGACATAGAGTTACCAACAATTCTCTGAAAATGGACATTTTAAAAATATGTCACTGTGACCTTTTCGGAGAACTGCGGGAAATTAATGGATTATTGGTTTTCTTTTCGTTTTCTTTTCAATCTCTAACTAAACAGATCAATGAAGCCGGAGGCAGAAGAGAATTCCATGGCTACCTGAAGACATCACAAAACACTAACAAAAACAAGTTGACCCGGTCCAGAAATGACGGCAGACATTATTGTCTTGAAAACTACCAGAGAAGACATGACTTTACATCAGATAAAACAGTTACATCGTGCAGCATATCAAATTCAAAAAGGCATAACTTTTTTTTTGTAGCAGTTTGAGAGACATTATTTTTTTAATTTGAGAAAATGACTGTCCGACCTTTGCAAACATCATTGAGTAATATGATATTATATTCTCGTGGACCAGGTGGAGTTGACTCCAGTCCTTCTAACAAAACACAGATGTGAGCTGCACTCAAACCTTACCTTGGCACTGTTCTCAAAGGTTTTGACAAAGGAACAACATATCCTTGAAGTCGCTTGTCAATTATAGCCTAAAGCCTTAGGTCAAGACACAGTCTAACATAGCATAAGTTTTGCTAGAAGAACAGAGGAAACCAACATTGAGTGTGTACTATACCTCGGCATGGCGCAGTCCACAAAGCTCTGTTGAATAGCAAAACACCACAGATGGACTGTAGCACCATTCCTGAGCCACAGTGACCCCAACTCAATCTCCCTGTCTGAACAATCCGACCACAAGCAGCTCAAGCTAAGATTTAAAAACCATGGAATTCCAGTGGCCAGGTCTAATATGGCCTTTTGACTCTGTAAGCCTTTTTTTTAAAAGCTTAACACAAATGTTCAAAAATAGAATTTGTATTACTTAAGTGTAATGAAGAGTAAGGGTGGCAAAGGACACAAGACATATGAAGTGAAGTTTTGTCAACCATTTTACAAAGTGCGTGATTTTCTGATGCATGCACATTCGCAGGTGCTGCAACATCTTTTTTGTGGACAAAAAAATTGTGTTGTTAATGATGTGTTTTACTCTTTGCTTTTACAGTTATTCTGTTGCAAATGTTTGAGGGATTTTGAGTTAGATATTAATAAATCAGATATTGTGAATCATTGAGACAGCCATCTACATCCCTAGCAAAAAATGTTGGAGAGCCGTCTCAGTGGGCTTTTAATACTGGGCTCTAGAAAGAGTCCTGCAATATCAAGGGAGGTTCAATTGGGATTGTTTGTTGCGAGGACATGAGAAAAACATTTTCCCCTCCATATAGGTTCTGTGAAAACACAAAGAATCCCAGGAAAAAAAGTCGATCACATTTCTAAGTATCCCACACAGCCCTTAAATGTGGTCAGCTATGACCTTATTATTTTGATATTAAATGGATGATAAATGTCTGTGGTGCATATTGGACTTGCCTTTGCAGTCTTTTTAACGGTGCCTTACAATATGGTAGAACATATTTTCTATGAAGTATGGTGGTCAAGAGATTTCCTTAGACTACCAACTAATGATATAATCACAAAAACTGTTCCTGAAGAGGCATCTGAATTCAGCTCTGTCAGTCGGCGGTGACAGGTGCTGCAAGCCAACAGTTGTGCAACTTGCCACAGCACATGCAGGGTCAACACAGTGCTGCTCGAGTTCCCACCGTATCCCAGGGACAAGCTATGGAGTATGTGTGTTCACCAAGGTAGTGCAAATGACACTTCTCGGCAATATGCGGACAGTCCTTTTACATACATAGCTAACATTTTAGAGGCCCAGCTATACACTCATTGATTGGCATAAGGCAGATGGACAAAATCCGCTTCACCTCTGAGAAAATGTGGTCTTTGTGCTGCAACTCTCAGCAAATATAGATGCTTCTTTTAACTGTTTGTTGTAGTTACCTTGATATTCCAATGCTTAGTCAATTGATACAAGAAAAGTACAGTGTCTCATTTCACTGTAGATGGGTGAAATAATAATGCAAGTACATTTTATATTTTTCTTTATTAAGTGTCAACAGGCTAAGCAAGGTTGCTGACACTTTGTTATTCACAGCCACACACTTCAGCTCTTCCTGGGGGACTCTGAGGTGTCCCCAGGCCAGGTAGGATATGTCATCCCCTCCAGCATGTTTTGAGTCCACCTCGGGATCTCCACCTTGTTGAATGCCAATGCCCAAGAATGCCCTTAACTGTCTCTTTTGAGCTTCAAGGTGCAGCTACTCAGAGCTACTTTCAGATATCCAAGCTCCTCACACTGAGCCTATGGTGTGCGTTTTGGTTTGAATGTGATCTCACTTTTTTGGTTGCTATTATGCTCATGACCATAGGTGAAAGAAAGAAATACGCCTTCATACCTAGCTTCCTCTTCTTATCCTATTAATCCAGTTCATGGTCTGCATCACTGCCCGCTCCACAAAATAACTTGTGGAACTACTTGACCTCAGAAGTTGCTCCCAACCCAAAGGGACAATCCATTGTTCACTTAAGCAGAGTGCCATGGTCCCAGACCTGGAGGTGACTCTTATCCCAGGAGTACGGAATAAAAAGTCTACTGTATGAAAATCTGAGTGTATGGAATAAAAATATTTACTCCAACCCAAAGATAACATTACACTGGATCCTTTGTTTGAGTTATGTCATGTTAGCCTACAGTACCACATAGATCATTAGTTAGCTAGGTAGCACTGTGTGTAGAAAGTGAGTCATTGAAAATACAGAAGCGATGCTGGAATAATTACTACTTTGAAAAACAGAAGGTTCTTCAATTTCCTGCATCTTTTAGGGAGTGAGGGATAATTTATCTACTTGTATCTGAAGTTTTGTATCAGTATTTTTAAGTAAATCAAATTCAGCCATATTTTTTGGGATCTTTATGTCTTTACTTAATATATATTAACAAAGTAAAGGCATATTTAAAGCACCTCATTATCCAGCATACAGACATACAATGAAAAATTGTCTCAGAGGTTCTGGCATATACAGTGAATGCACTAATAATGAATACATTTCTTTTTGTTTTGTGCAATGGTATCTGCTACACATTGCAGAATCATTATTTTTTATTAAAAACAAATTTCTTGACCATCAACTGAAAAGACGCACTGTCCCTGGCACACCATGAGAGCAACAAGGATTAGTTTGAGCCATAAATGAAGTTGTCTCACCAGGCAGAAATTAAAGCTTTCTAAACCTGTTGTGAGGACATCAAAGCGGTGGACCAGTGAAGCCAGGGAGGATCTTCGTGCGTGCTTGGACTGTACTGACTGGGATGTTTTCAGGACTGCTACCAACAGTCTGGATGAGTTCACAGAGGCTGTCACA
>JAVQJL010008732.1:0-15150 GCA_036024295.1 Nannoperca obscura | reverse complement strand
GCACACACTCTTTCCCCCTCCCATCCCTCTCACACACTTACACTCACACACACACACACTCACACTCACACACACTCTCCCTCCCTCCTCCTTCCTCTGCTCTAGCACACACACACACTATGCAGACACACACCACTCCCCCTCCCTCCCTCCCTCCCTCTGACACACACACACACAGAGCTGCTCCTTTCTCCCTCACGCTCTCTCCCCCTCCCTGTGTGTGTGTGCCTTTCTCTCCCACTCTCACACAACCACACACGTGCGCGCTCACTACACACTGGCGCGAGCGCGCACTTAGAGAGAGAGACACACACATAGGGAAGCTCAGCCAATATATTAATTCAAACATTTTTATAACTTTGTGAAATGTAACACCTGCATTGTGAATGTGTTCCTGAAAACTTTTGTTATTTATAGTTCAAGACAAAAACACACCGATATTAAACTCCAGCTGAAAAAAGTAGCACATTCAAGGTACGTGACATATTTTTGTTGTTGATAGTGTGTCTTTGTTAAATTACCTTTACTCTGACTGAAAAAACACACATTCAATAGGTGAATTCAGTGTCAGACGAGCGCGCGCACATGTACACGGACGCAAATGTGCGCACGCGCGCACACCACTCTTTGGAGCTGCTTTGTAAGGTGGAATTAACGTTAGAAAAAACAAGCTAGCATGAGACACACAGACGAGTTTCTCACATACGCTCTTTCAACCGGACTTTTGCTCAATGACAAACTTGAAAATAACGTTTGTTTACAACTTTATATCCATCAAAAACACCCTCACACATACATGCGCGCACACACCCACCCGAGTCTCGCTGTCATTGGGAAGGAAAACACCATCATGAAACAGTTTTTCACTACTCTATATGTCATGGTTAATTGACTCCCTCACCCCCGCAGTGGCGGTGCCGGTTTAACGCCGTCTCCGTCGCTGTCCAGGCTGTGTGTCTCACGGTAGTCGAAGAGCGAGCGTACGGTCTCCGCCATGTTCACGCCAGCGATCGCTGATCTTCCGCCGCCGCACCGTTCAGCCTCTCTCGCTCTTCTCTCCAGCCGCTCAACTGGCTCACACCAAGGTTATTCCAGCCGCTTCCACTGCGGCGGAGCGGAGGGGTGCTCTGCGCGCGGCAGGCAACAAAATAATGTAGACTATCGGGCCTTTTACATCAGCCAAAACCAGACGAATTGTTTGTTTTTCAAACACTAGCGTTAAATGAAATTAAATGACTTGAATGTATCAAGTTGTGGGTCACTTTTAATACATTATTTCATGTTGGCCACCCCTGCAGAGGAATAGACGCGCTCACAAAGCAGATGAAGAAAAAAAAGTACTGAAGAGTGATTAGCTCGCTAACAGAGACGAAATTATGAAAATAAAGTCGACGAAGGTAAACACATTCAGGTCGAGTTTGACTTTCAAACAGAGTAACATTAATGTATGCTGGGAAACATTTTCTAGTACTATATTTACACACCCATATGCACACCTTCTTATTTTATCAACAGGTTAACCCCTATCCACGAATTGTGTGATTTGTGCCTATATCAATAGGCCTACATTATTCATTGATATGCGGTGGTGGCCTACACGATGTATTCTTTTTTTTCTACACAATACTTAAAAAATAATATAATCCCTAATTGACTGAGACAAATATGCAACTGAGATAGTTTTACTACAATCTGTATCAGTGAACATAGACACTGTTCTTGTACAGATCTCCTATTAACATTAGGATGCATTAAAATTACATTTTTGTCAGATCAATAACATAACCTGAAATAACCTACTGTATACTAGCTTAAAACAATTATGCATTAATGAAAATGGTAAAGCGTAACCTGTGCTTAGATAAACTTTTGTTATCACTTTGTCACCTGTCAAAATACCTTGAATGTATTATTGAAGACAACCTGACCTTTGAGCTAGTGAGTATAAAAGTCCCTTCGAATAACACATTGCAAAGGATTGGCATCCACATTTGCTGACTACATACATTGACATGAGATGCATTATTTATTATGAATTATTATTCACAGACCTTATTAAAATGTTGTTTACCTACCTTCCTCACAATATGTAGAACAATCTCAGTGTTAGCTTTAGTCATGAGAAACTATCTACTGCAGCTTGCACTCTGTGGTTACATCAAGTCCAACAGGGCAGGCATTTAGTCTTTCAAAGATAAATTGAGATAAATCTGCTTTTTGAAAACAGAAAGTGCCAGGCCATTGCACTACATTATCCTTCAAGCACCATTTTGGTATTTTTGGTCTATTTGGAATTAGTATATGCTATACAATTGAAACACAGGTCAGATTGTGATATGGTGAGAAAACTCAGCTTTACTATTGACATTACTTGGCTGTGATTTTCTTCATGCAAGACAGGGTCTCAAACAGTAAAACATATTTTTAATTAATAGGGGATCTGTCTAAAACATAAATTGGATTTAAAAAGATAATAATAAGGCTTGTGATGAACATACACAGGTGGCATACATTACACTGAGGGGTTTGCTAATGATCACAGGGGAAGGCAGACTATAGTAACACTGGTTAGCCAATTCCTTTCCCTCTAATATACACACATTTTATGTCGCAAGACCTTGATTTCTGGACTGTTGTAAGTTGTAAGGTCAAAAATCTGAGGGTAATTCACAATACAATTACATGCTCCATCGTACATATGTAAAAATCATAAACTGACAAAATGCTTCAGATGGATCAGAGTTACGATGTCTGAGTATCAGCTTCTTGTTATAACTCAAATCTATTGTTTTTATTTTAAAACTGCTTGAGAAAATAGCAAATGACTTCATCAGCAGCAAAATATTGCAAGAATGTGTGTTGATATATTGTCATATTATTTGTCCCAGGGCAGTTAGGGTGTTGTTTATCCCAATTATCAATCTTTCCACATTGCTTTGAGTAGTAATTGTTAGTGTTATTAGCTTATTGCATGAAACTGCCACATTGCTAAAAATGTCTTCCCCAAACAAAGCAATCAAACGAACAAAATAAAAGAATACTGAGGAAGGTGGTTTTATTTGACGTTTAATTTAATTGAAACAAAAATATGAGGGACATGGTTTGCTGAGCTTCTTGCATCCCAAACTTTACCGCCTTCAAAATTGAGTGAGTGCCCCATGCCTCCTGACATGCATTAGTAGTGTACCTAATACCACTGTAATGACTTAATTTCAAGATACAGCAATAGTGAATTTTCTGTGATTTTAAATTAAACTGCCAATTTGGTCCTAATAGCAAATCTAAAGCCATAATATTGACAGAGTAGGCGAAGCTACCAAAAACATACAAGTACACTGTAAATGTGGCTGTTGGTAATCAATCAAACTCTTCCATCAATGCACAGAAAGGCCCATTAATAATGTATGAGGAAGTCAAATTGAAAGAAGAAGAGAAGAGACAACATGTAAGGATGTTACATATTGGGATCAATAATACAAGTCATGTTTTGTCTCGTCTTACTTAAGTTGACATTAAATTGCCTGTATTCTGAGATTGGAGCACATGAGCTGCAAACATCCCTCAGATTCTAATTTACAAGGTTACATTTTTAGTCTAATGCCAAGTTTGGATCCAAGATGCCAAATGAGCAATTTGAAGCTAAACTAATAACTCTGCTTTTGGTTTAGCAAAGGAAAAGAGTTATTTCTCAACATGCACAAATATCCCTTGTTATTTCTGTGCTTTAGGTGTTTTCCTGCTACTCTTAATGCATTTAAGGTCTTTTTTTCTTTTTGTTTTATTCCGTCCATTTGTGACATATAAGCACAAATGTTCTTCATGGTTTATATGTCAAATCATCATCCCTTCTTCTTTCATACAACTTTGCTTTGTTGTTCGGCAATTTCAGATAAATCTGAAGATATTGGGAGAGTCTTCATCACACAATTACCTTTAACAAACAAACAAAACTAAAGTTAATGTATTTGGCCAATTTGGAAGGAATTAGTCCATTTTAATTTGCCATAGCTATGTTATATCAAGGATACAAACTTCCACTGTGACAGCACATAACAGCAAATTGACCATGCATTTTTAGAGATACTAGTCAAGATGACAGTGGCACTAGGCAAAGGTCAGGGGGTGACAGAGAATCATCATCTGGGCGCCATTGATATGCATTCAAAATATCATGGCAATCTTGCAAGTTTGCTAAAGTGTTTGATGGACAGACATACTGACGTAGATAGTGGCTCAAAAGTACACAACTGTATGACCCCATAGTGCAAATGCTAGGCTGCTTCAACAGGGACATGCAGGGTAAGTAAAAAAACATCAACTTTAAAGTAGTAAAGAGACAAAGTGGAATCCTAAACATTTCAACGATGTTACTATGGCAGGGTAATGGGTATTATTTGAAAATGTTCAATATCCAGAGTTTACATATACTGTGCCTGAGTTTTGGTACAAAAGCAATATTTGAGGCACATAAACATGTTTTTCTACAAACCCTGTTTTTGTTTATTTACTAAAATGTGTCAAATGTCTCAGCCCATTAGTATTTGATGTTGTGTAGCTGTTATTTGCCTAAAAACAGACAAAAAGGAGTAAGGTTATGATTTAGTTTAGGATAGATCTTATTTATCTTACTTGATGTACCTATTCAGTCTGTACTCAGAAATCTCTTTTTGACACCAGAAGCATGTTCGCATGTTGCCTTATGCAATCAGACTTGCTATTAGATCTGGAACATTATTAGGTCTTAAAACAACCACTTCATAATCAGTTCAGCCTATGCAGCTTTCTGTTTCCCCAAACTCCCAAATACCAGCAAGTCATTCAGACATAAAATGATGAAAATACCTTTGGTAGATAGTTATGGAGATATTTTCTGTTGCTGCCACTTTTGTCCAGATGGTAAATCAGAAGCAAAGCTAAATGACAGTCCAGCAAATCCCTTCATCTAGTCAGGATAATTCATATCAATGTGTAAATGGTTGAGAGAACTGTCAAAAATTAGCCTTAAAAAATAAATCATAATTCATCCATGGCATGACCAGACCACAAAGAGCAAAGAGATAATTGTGGGACAGCTTTGTCAGGCTGTGGCTGTGTATAAGGATTATTATGGAAAACCCAAAACACACGTATTTGGACAGATGCCTGTCTGGCAAATGAATTTAAATTGAACCTTTCAATTAACCTAGTTATCTCCAGACTGGTCTCTGAGCTGGCTGATCAGGGACTTCACACATTATCCTCAACTGGAGAACACCCACTGGAGAGGTTGAGAACCTGCAAATACAGTATTATACCGTATGAGGACACTGAGGAACACAGAGCTGGTAGAAGCTAATGTGTTGTCCAGTTGATGATTTAAACCAGTGGATTTACAGTATAATTCAGAGTATACCATTTTGAGATAACTCTGAAGAGTAGGAAGCAGCAAATAGTAGCCCTTTGGCCAAATCTGGCTCTCCACCAAAAAATTGTTGGACCCCCTCAATGGAAATTGATATTTTTCTGTTGGGCCTTGTACACTTTCAATGCAATAGGGGTTATTTCAGGTATCCAGTGTTCCAGAAATGAAAGTCCCGTTCATTTTGTGCATAGATAATAGTAGATGACTGGCAGTTGGAACTCTTCCAAGCCTCGGATTGACATGAAACTCTCATGAATCATCAGTAGAAAAGATTAGAAACTGAGTTAGAAAATATCCTTTTAAACAAGTCAAAGGTACAAGCCGGTGCGCACAAAACCCAAGGAAGCATCTCTGTAAGAAACATACAATCACTAACACTTGAAACTCTGTGGTGGTAATAACTAACGGCGAGTGGAAGATATCAAATGATGTTTTGTGGAAACCTGATAATATATTCAGCAGTTAAAATCAGGTCATTTCTGATTCTGGTCTTGGATTATTTGAATTCAGCAGATATGAAGGTGTTTGTTTCGCAATTGTAAAAACAAAAAGCGTTCTGAATTTGCTCCCGCTCTGTTTGGCCTCTTCTCTATAGCAACAGCAGCTAAGGCTCATTTGTAGTAATACTATTGTAGTTGCTAGAGTCATGCACCGTTTCTACCAGATGAAAATGTTCAGCTTTCTAATTTTTCAAACTTAAAAAAAAAAAAAAAAAACTTATGTCCATAACATAAACCATCATTGTTTTCTTTTTATACAGGAAACTCCAGTGTTTCTATATTGAGGAACATTGAGGATATCAATTAAAAAAAACTCTTAATTTGGAAGTTTACATACTTCCAGAAGCAGGTTCTACTTTCTACTCTATAGGGCTACATAAAAACTTTTAGAAATGTTTAGATGCAGCTTCAGAAATGTACTGTAACCATAACAGGAGGTTTAAAAAAAACTCAATTAAGTTTTATTGTAAAGACTGCAATGACAGGGCACAACATTTGTACCAGCCACATGGGGATAATATGCAAGTAGCTGGCAGAGTTGCTCCACTCACCAGCCAATAAAAAACAATAGTAATCTATTGGGTGGCTGGTAAAATTTAAACATTCACTAGCCATTTGGCTGGTGGAAGAAAAAAAGTTTATTTTGCACCCTGATGATGACCTTGACAGAGTTATCGCTGCCTGAGCTTGAGTCAGCCTGCAATACAAACTGGAGGTGTGGAGTTTGAAAGACATTAAGGAGGCAGAGGGAGTCTAATGAAAAACACTCTTGAGATGCATTATGAAGATCCAGTATATTTGAAGCTTGACCTATAGACAGGTTTCACCAGGGAGACACACAGAAACCAGAACTACTGACAGATTATGAATAGATCAACATGTTAAGTTATTTTAGTGCCTTAAACTGCATGAATCGCAAACGGTAATGGGTTGAAAAGGTTCATTCTCCCAAGAAGCATACCCACAGTTTAGCAGAGTGCATAATTAGCCATTAGCTCCAGCCATCTGGTCAGAGCCATGGATTTTATATGGAGCAAAGTAGGGGAAGGTGGTGGACAGTCTGAGGACAGGTGAGGATGAAACACCTGTTTTAAGGTGAGACCGCTCACTGCGATCAATGTTTTGGTGATCAGTCTGACATGCGGAAGCTGAACAGGAAACTGATGGCTTTGGATGGAAAATGCATCACGTTCAATCATACAGGTGTGTGTCTCCTCTCACGATCGTATGTGGCTGATAGTACTTTATCAATCTTGTATTGACACGATTTTCTTCTGAGTTTACACACTGCGGCCATCTGTAATATGAGTTTTTGCACTAATGTAACACATCTGGCATATATCTAGTGTCTGGTATATTTTGTGTGTGTGCTCTAACTTCAGTCAAATTGCAGGCATTTCATATATGCTAATGTTTTTTGTAATGCTAACATTACTTGTACAATGGGGGGGGGGTCATTGCTTTGTACCCTTCTTTGCATTGCCTGTTGATGTTTTGGGTCATTTCTCACTACCTGTAGAGCTAACTTTGAGCAGTCTGTGTTAACGTTATCGCTGCTACTAGCTGCCGACTCATGTCATGTCACACTAACTAGCTGCCAAATGTCAGGAGTACAAATTCACCTCAAAAAAGTATTTTTACTAGTTTCAAGCACATTGCTTTATTTCTAAATGCTGTAAATGTCCATTTATAAGCTATCATGACATTGTGGCAATTGGTTTTCTACCCATCTGCTGCACATGCATCCTTAGTAGTTTGTAAACGGGAAACATGTCTATGCTAGAGAGTGAAAGACTGCTTTCATTCTTCTTTATTCTGTCTCATGTGAGTCCCCCAACTTCATAGATGTACAGTACTAAATCACCGGAGTAAGCCCTTTATGGGTAAGATGCATGCACTGTTCTGACTGTTCTTTGAAACCCCTGTTTTCATTAACCATTGTTCTTTTGCATTTGAAAGAAAACATTATTTTAGGAGTAGTATGCCCTGGCTTTGATTGTAGCCTAGTTTGACCTAATCAATTGATAATATCTGATCCCTTCACATCTGGCAATTACAGTATATTACAGGTCTATGCTGGGCTACCTCCAGGCTAGCACCAAAGCTAACATCAGCCAAATAGTTATTTTCTTTTAGAACAAATTATAAGTCAACAAACAAGAGAATTTAAATCATACAGGCCAGCTGTGTCTCCGCTGCACCTGTTAACCTGCTCTGAGCACTGCTGAGAAAAACGGCCTTTGGCTGAACCGAACTGCCGACCCCTGCTGTAGGCTTGCTGCATATCTTCCCCCAGATTTACTTTAAAATTTCTTATAAGCAAAATTTCAATGAAACTATATTTACAGATAAAATTAAAGAACCACTTGACGAATGGTAAAGTAGAGGTCCTGATACACACAGGAGGACGTCATAGTCATCAAGAAGCTGAGAAATGATGCTCAGTCGAGATACAATAAGTGAAAGAAAATGTATGGAGATCTGGGAGCTGCTGAATGAGTTTGGTTTAATTGTAATTCTGCTCTGTTTGCGTGTGCACACTATCATGAACACTTCATCACCCGCACCAATACCCCCAATATGTGTGTGTGTGTGTGTGTGTGTGTGTGTGTATTCACGTACACACACATATGCATTCACATTCACACACAGCTACACAATCCTTGCTGAAGACAAACATCCACATGCACATGCAAGCAGTGCATGTGGATGTACAGCAACACACAATTATAGTCTTCACAAATTACACAGATACACACACACACACACACACAGTTCCAATAAAGGACACACACCCTCTTCCACAACACACACTGACACACACACCGCATTCATTTCCCTTTCATTCAGCACAGGCACATATTGTGCTGCTGTAACACACACACACACACACACACACACCATTTGCAGAGCTTGCTCCTAGCTCTCCCAGCACACACACCCCTCCCCCTCTATCTCTGTCAGACACACACACACACACACACACACTTACAGTCACACTAACACACACAAGTGCACGCGCATTCCCTCCTACGCAGGCGCGTTCACACACACACACACACACTCCCTCTTTCCTTTCACACACACACACACACACACACACACACATCTCCCTTGTACACCCCTCCCCCACTCTTTCTCACAGATACGCACACGTACATGTCCTCTCTCTCTCTTCCTTGCTCGCTCATTCACTCTCTCACACAAGTACGCACACATAAATACACACACTCCCTCTCTTGCTCTGCTTCTCTCTCACTCACTCACTCACAACACACACACACACACACACACACACACAGGAACACACGCCTGCGCAAACATTCAAAGGCGCGCGCACACACACACACTCCTGCTCCCCTCCTTCTCTTCCTCTGTCTCTCTCTCTGTCTGTCTGTCTGTGTGTCTGTCTGTCTGTCTGTCTGTCTGTCTGTCTCTCTCTCACACAAACACACACTCTTTCCTGCCCTCTCTCCCCTTCTCTTTTTTCATCTCTCTGTCTCTCTCAGACACACATACACCCACATGCACACGAGTGCGCACGCAGACACACAAACACATAGAGATACACACCCATTTTCTCTCTCTCTCTCTCTGTAACACATGTATATTTTCTCTCTTGCTCACTGCACACACTCTCTCCTCCTCACACACACACACACACGTATGCGCACACACGTGCACGCACACACACCTCCCCCCTCTTCCACAGGCATCCTGGCTGCCACTCCTTCCCTAACAACCACACACACAAACGAAAAGATGCACACACACATACACATAAACACATATAAACAAACACACACACACACACACCTTTAAACACACACCCCACCCCTCTCGCTCAAACACACATCCTGTCTTTTCTTACAGTTGAACATAGACAGACACACACACACACAATCTCACTAATATTCAAACTCAAAATGTAAAATAACACTTTTTTCTCACATTTCTAGCACTACAAAATAATAAAAAAAACACAAAACATCCTTCAAGCTTTCAAACACACTATTCATCACCAACACTTGTGAGCCAATCTGTTTTTAAGTCACACAGATTCAAGAGACAACTCAAATTATATCCAAGATCAATTTATTTCAACCCACTCACACACCCTCAGAAATCCAGTCAATAATAAATACGTTTTAACACCATACCAGTTTTAGACAAACATAAAAGACTGTAAATTACTTTAATTTCATATTCAGACGTTAGTTAAGAGTAAAAAATGTGTCCTGGTTGCCACATTGCCATGTATTATATTCAGTATGTCATTCAAAATGAAACTGAGGCGAGTGTTCTACTGCTGGTCTGTTTACGTAGTTTTAAGCCCCTTTTAGACATAAAATAATGTAATGAGTAAATACAATTTCCAAGGCAACATTTCTGTAACATTTTCTTCTACATGGCTAAAATTTCAACAAAACCAGTTGCATTGCCAGTAGACAAACTCAAGATTACAGCATTCCTATTGTGAGAATTTGGGTATTGTGTGCAAACCAATCACGAGAGAGAATGAACGAAGCTCAGAGTCCTGCGTTTCAATCACGAAGGACCTTTTGAAAGAGTAGATTTGACTCGGTGGAGAGAATTCTGCAAGCCACACAAGCTACTGTTTAAAAACCTGGCAGGACATTGATCCAAAGCTGATCTTTCCACACTGATAACAAGATAACCACGTACGATATTCGTAACTTACACTATTGTAGAGCTAAATCAAGTAATTGGTCTGCAGAAATGTAACTGTCAACTTAAATCGTTTTTATGATCAATTGCTAGTAATGTTTTTAGCAGAAAAGACAAAATGTCACTAGTTCCAGGTTCTAAAAATAAATATTTACTGTATTTTTAGTTTTCTCTGATAGTAAACTGAATATCTTCGCATTTTGGACCATTCATCGTTCACTCCTTTTTTTTTTTTTTTCAAAAAAAAACAACCCAAATCAATAAATTGAGGAAGTAATTGGTTACAAATGATGAAGATATGTGTTACTTGCAGCCCTTCTACTACATGTCCTAGTCTTGTATCCCAAAAGCAAAATATTAAGTGAGCATTGCTTTGTTCATACAGAGAAACGTCTTCATAACAGAGGCCTACTTTACATTTGTAAGTCAGAAAGACGGTACTTGGAGAGATGAACCCAGCAATGTTACAGATTTCATGTCTGAAAGGGGCTTCACTTGAAAAGCTCAAGAGAAGATGGTTTTCATCCCAAAAGACAGATTTAATTTGAGACACCAAGGAGACATTTGGACTACAGGGAAATAGAAAACAATTTTGTCAGCCCAAAGATTAAATCTAGCTTTGGTGTCTGGTCTCTCCTGTTATTTTATCAAGGGCCAAAAGTGTACCCAGCAGGACAATACAGTACAGTGTTACGGCCACATTTGAAGGACAGGAATTATTGCTGCTTGATTCATGAGAACATCCATACATTTGGAGTTAATCATACAGTCTTAACATTGCAAAAATCCCACCGCTGTTGTGAGACCTCTAATGAGTGTGACAGTGTTTCCAACAGTATGATTGTTGCTTATAGACAGACGGATCGTACAGACAAACCTAGTCCTCTCTTTGTGCTTTGAGACATTTTTCTACAGCTTGCTCTCTTTGCACCAGAGGTCAAACGAGGCACCTAGTGGTTTAACAAACTACACTCGTAAAGCAGTACAGTAACCGTGTAAAAAAAATGTTGGGAAAAGAAAGAAAGAAAGAAATCAATCAATCAATCAGTAGCACATACAAAACATTTTGTTTGCCAGTAATGTAACTGATGTGCTATACTTCCTGTAATCTGCAGGAAGAGACAGACCAAAAATGGCTGAAAGAGTCACAGGTAGGTCAATTCATGAACAGAAAAATGGAGGGCCATAATACAAAAGCCACTGGAACCTGTAACTACTCAGTTTCTAATGTGCAGGCTCTGAGGCTGCCTTTAGACCAACAATAACACTGCATCAAAAGATCCACAGCCTCATTAATTGCAGTTCAATAAGTGCAGCGTAATACAGAAAATGTGGCTAGTTCTCTAGTTTCTGACCCTTCCTGGTCTGCAGCCAAAAGAGCCAGAAAATACTGTTGGAAAAAACTTTTTTTTTTAATAAGATGTATGCGCTGTGTGGTCAAACAGACAGTTCATCATTAGAGTTGATGAAAAAAAATAAAAGAGCATGAGGAAAGATAATGCATCTTCAATCCATATTCGAAACAGCATTAAAAGTGCTGCACTCTAAAGCATTATTAGATATTTAGGATGCATTTGTGCTGTATGATGTATTTTCTCGTTTCATTTGGTGCATGCCTTACAGATGGAGTGAATTACTTTTTGCATCTTTTTTTCTTACATTTCATATTTTATGTTAATCATAGCAACTCAGATGAAACGTCCAAATGCTTTTATGTTGCCTTCCAGTAACAATATTCAGTTTTCAAAAGTCTGAAAACATTTTGGAGTACCCTGTATCACTCCTACCAACAGTTTATCAACCTACCTTAACAAACTACAACTAAATACAGCATGTGACAGGGCACGTATGAACTACATCAAATCTACAGCCCTTGAAAGTGACACAAGCTAAACTGTAAAAATCACCAAATGCGTTGTGCTCCATATTATCACGGATCTTATTGGTTATCTAGGCACAACTTCTATATGTTGGATTCAGTCCCATTTACAGTAACTTCTCATTTTCTGACCCAGAAGCTTCATGCATCATTTAGCCTTTCTGGGTGTTTTATGGTAACTTAAATAGCAACACAGTCCAGGTTAGACTCAGACTAGGAGGTAAATGTTGGGGCTATTTTTCATTCATATCTTACAGTTTACCCAATTTAGTTACACAATCACAATTTAACCAATCCACCACAAGTCAGCTTATCGACTATGTCGATTATTGAAGGGCAAGCTGCCCAACAGGTAGATTATTTTGTTGTAATACATTTTGATTTCCTCTAAGTAAAAATGTAATTTTCTGTAACTTTAAACAATTAAAAAACATAAGAAAAGACAGGATAATTACTGAGGAAAATCAAGAAAGAAAGGAATACATTAATGTAACAGCGCAGTGTAAACACTAGAGGGTGCTGTTACACCTGTTCATACACTGAACATCTCCAGATAAAAATCTATGTAGAATGATTTAGAGCCACAGTATTCAAAATTACACACATCGGAGTGACAGTCTGGTGACGGCATGAATTCAAATGTTCTCATTTTTATCAGAATGTGTCCCTCGCTGACTGTTTCCTCTGTCAGCTGCAGGGGATCCTGGCAGTATATCTTAAATAATAACTGTATGAAAAGGAGAGCATTCTCAAGGACAACCATGAATGTGAGTTTGATGTTCGCAGGTGAGAAAAGTAGTGACATTTTCATTTGCATTTTGAGTTGGGTTAATGAGGTTATTTTTCCTCAACACCAACACATGAGGGTAAGAAAGAAAGAAACTCTGAATCTTGATTAGTTATGATAAACATAGCTATTGTCTCTTGCTCCCTCTCTGTCTTAGGCCTCTGTTCATGTAAAGGGGTCTTCATGCCCTAAAAATAACCTCCCTGTCTCAGAAGGGATCTGTCTCTCTCTGTCAGCTGGCTAGTTTCACTCATCTCTTTCTTTTTTCTCTGCATAAATGTCAGTTGGCACCCCCGTCGGAACAATTCATCGTCTCGTACCTTTCATCCCTTCACCCACCTCTTTCTCTCTCTCTCTCTCTCTCTCCTTAACCGCTTTTGTCATTGTTCGTCTTCACCCACACACACACACACACACTTCTCACGTCTCCATCTCATCTCCGGGCGTTCCTCGTGCTCCTGACTGGCGTGGTCCTCACCCGCTCCTTGACTGTCACCGAGGGCAGAGCCTGCAAGGTGGTGATGGTCATCTTGGTCCAGTAGTCCACCTCTATGAAGACCCGGTATACCCAAAGCTTCAGCTCAAACAGAATAGTCGGACAGTCAAACTGCCAATTAGAAAAGGGAGATATCACTAACTCTGACTTCATTTCTGTCCAGCGCTTTCATAATCATCACCATAACACCTGTCGACATCGGCACCTACCTCAGAACCCTCCGGGACCGCCGTGCCGTCAACAGCTTTGAGAAGTTCTCCAGTGTTCATTAAGACAAACGTGAGTCTCTCCATCACGTTCTTCCTTTGCTTGTGATACTCATCATTCATCCCACCGCCCAGCTCCTCCTCCTCTTTGGCGATGGCTCTCTCCAGCAAGCTGCGGCACTGTAGCAGAGCTGAGTGGAGACGCCAGAACTTGTCCCTGGTGTCCAGCTGGGAGGAAGGAGGAGGGATGGACACCAGACGACCGTCCGCCACCGTAACATCTGCAAGGAAACTCTCCTTCTTTATCTTGAGGAGGAAAGAGAGAAAACAAAGAGGGTGAAAATTAAGAACAGATTTTGGGAAGGTATTAATAAGGAAAAGGAAGAGGAGGAGGAGGAGGAGGAGGAGGAGGAGGAGGAGGAGGAAAGTGAAGTGCATAAGTGGAAGATTGAGGAAAGTACCAACACAAGGACGTCACCGTTGACAGCAATTTAGTGATTATTTGTCTGTGAGGCAACAGGGATTTTCTCCTAATGCGATAAGAATTTGCCCAGGCTCATTCTTATTGCTTATAAGAACAAATAGACTGTCTTGTCATCATAGGAATAGTTTGACATTTTGAAAAATGTATTTATTCACTTTCTTGCAGAGTCAGATGAGAAGATCAATACCTCTCTCTTGTCTGTACAGTAAATCTGAAGCTACAGTCAGCAGGTAATTAGCTTAGCTAAAGACTGAAAGCAGCTAGCCTGACTCACCAAAAACTGCCTTTTGTACAGTTTAAATAAACGAGATATAACGTATTGAAATAATTTGTGAGCTTCAGAGGTGCTATTAGCCAGATTTGTTACCAGTGGACAGAGCCAGGCTGGCCGTTGCACCATGTTTCCAGTCTTTATGCTAAGCTAAGCTGCTGGTGGTGACTTCATTGAAATTCTGAAATGCTCCCCTCTGGCAAGAGGCTGCGGTCCATCAGGACCAAAACCTCATGCCATAAGAGCAGTTTCTTCCCCTCTGCAACCGGCCTCATCAACGTGGCCCGGGACCCCCCTGTGACTCTGACTCTGGTAACTCTATCAGAATCAGAAATACTTTATTAATCCCAGAAGGGAAATTGCTTTTTGATACAGTTACAATGCTCAATAAAGTTATTGAAAAAAGAATAATAAACAGTAGAAAATAGAGGGTGTAG
>JAVQJL010008717.1:0-43511 GCA_036024295.1 Nannoperca obscura | reverse complement strand
CCAATCACAGGACGCGTACAACGTTCAACGTGAGGCCTTCTAGAAGGCCTACTGACAACAACTCGTGATCTGATTGGCTATCGCAACTGTCTATCAACTGTATGTACCCGTTCACTTACATTGCACAGACGCCAGCATTGTGTGTGGCAGTGTGCGAGCTGTGTATTTGTTTATTTTGTGATTTGCTCTGTTTCGGCTCAGCACCTGCCCCCCATGTATCAGCTGACTAAAAATCTATTATTGGTATCTACTACCTGTGTTACCTAGGATCTAAAAAAACGTAAGCTTGTAAGGTGGTAAGGATGCATGTTAGTGACTGACACACCATTCTCTGAGCACATGGCCCTTAAAAACATGTAAATGAAAGGTAAAAACCAAAGAATCCTTACATTTCACAATTTAGACCAACCAAAGCCATAAAGATCATTTTGGGACCAATTACATTTATGTTGCATTTACCAGTTGCCATTACATGGTAGATTTCTGCCTTTAAATCCATTAGAATAAAGCAAACAAAAAACATGAAATAACTATTTTTAGCACAATTATGTCACTTCACACTTGCATGTGTATATGGAGACATGTGATTTTCATACTTTTAAAGATGCCTTTTATTTCTGGTAATGGTCCGTAGGTCAATGTTTAGTGTAAATCATTTACAAATCTGAATGGAAATCATTGTGACATATAGAATAATGAAAACAACTTGTTTTCTACTTTTGAGAAGAAAAGAGTTACTACAAAGACACAACTTAAGATATTATTACTGTGTATTAGTGCTGTGATCATACGGCTGGGCAGTGTTATCGGGGAATAAGGGGCAGGTTTCTGAGTGATGGCCATTTTTCAATAATTTCATTTAAATGTCTCTTTGCTCTCACTAGGCTCTGTTTTTTTGTAATTGCCTTCTACTTATTCTAAGGCCAGAGGCTGGATGGGACTGTGTTCATTCTATGGGCCTCTAGACATTGCACTCAGCAGTCACTGTCAAAACTAATAATCTGGGGTCTCAGAATTTCCAAGATAAATTAAGCAGATGACCTTAAAGCTGTCATTTGTTTCCTTTGTTCCATCTTGTTCTACTGAGCAGTTTTGACTTTATCCAGTGTGCAATTCAAATGTAAGAACAGAAAAAAACCCATATCAAATCAATGGTCCATTGGTACCAGGACGAGGTTGGACAAACTCCACTCAATAAGTCATGCTTAACTCAACCTAATAAATAATACATCATATTCCATTATTGAATCTATCCAATCACATTAACGAATAACAATGAGAGCAAGGGAACAGGTGAGTGGGAAGCAGCTCAATTTCATCCCATAAATAAGGGTGAGCTGACCAGCTGGGGCTTCTGCAAGTGGCTACATCAAGACTGACAGCTGCCAGATAGCTTACAGACTTGTCAGAGCCATGGATGACCTCAGGTGTCTGGCACCAGTATTTTCAGGAATGTGAACGGGGGTGGCGGTGAAAAGGTCAGATGTAGCATTTGTCATTTATGTATTTCTTTTCTTTTCAGTTTTAAACGCGCGCCATACTTTAAAGTGAACATACAGTCCTATTTGTTTGAAAATTGAATTAAGCACCCCCCGAATTCAGCTGTTAACCATGTCCATAATTATAATTGATTTGTTACTTCATGTGAAGAGAAAAAAAACAGCATTATAGATGTATAAAATTAATTGTGGTGAACAACGCTCACACACAAAGAGGAGGGTATAAAAGTAGATATAGCTTTAATTTTTAAATTCTCCTCATGAAAAGGCAATCACCACAATATGAAACATGTTGCCTTGGTGTATTTGTGATGATTGTAATCATTTATATGGTTTTATTATTTTTTCTTTTATGAAAGCTGGACATTTTGTTTACCTGAACATCCGTTTCCCTTTAGTGTTGTTCTTTTCTTTGCTCAATCTAACCAACGCTAATCTTCTATTTTATTTCGTTGCCATGCAGAAAAAGAAAAGAAGATTCAGATTTTATGGAGCTGGGTTGAATTATATTGCTGTCAGACAGAATACCTTTGTCAGTGCTCTCACTAGTGTGAGATAAAAACAATTCTGAACTGGCAATTGTGAATGATCATGTCCTGAGGCAAATCACTGTCATTTGTCATATTCAACCGTGGACATATCGGCAAAAACACATTTATTCTGCATATTTCCACAGTGCATTGGATCACAGCTCGGAAATATGTTACCTCTGCAGATATGAAGGGATGGTATACCTCTGTGTTAAGACACTGTCAATTCATTAAAGATAGATTATCGGGAGTCTCTTTAGTGTGAAGGATGCGAATTAGGCATGTAGTGTGCGGCGCTCTGTGATGGCCGTTGAATTTAAATCTTCCACACGCAGCAGCACTACTTGAGAAGTGCTGTAATCTTTAATATGCACATTGTAGCTGTATTCATTATGTGATGTAACAGCATATAGTATAATGTGCATATGTCAATATGTATCGATTATTGATCACATAACTGTCACGTGACTGGACCAAATGAAACAACTTAAACTTGTGAATGTAAAAGGAATCCGCTGTGGTATTCTCTTTTTCATTATGAAGAGGGCTGTTTTAAGTGTATTCAGCTCTTGTGTTTTACAACCCCTGTGAGATGATTCTATTTGGCGTATTTCCTATGAAGTCTGCATAAATTACCACTCCACCAGGAGTTTTTGAAGACTTAACAGAGGATTAAGTCTGATAACTCCCAGGCAGGACCACCTGATCACATAGGAAGACATGAATCTAGTGTTTTTTTACCGGCTACTGTCACACTTCATTGCTTTCATTAGAATAAGTCATTACAACTAATGCCACAGCAATATATTGAGGCAGGAATCGAACATTTACCATCTCCAGTTTTCATTTTAATTCATTTAAATTAGTTTCCCAAATTAATTTGGATGTAGATTTAAAATTCAAAAAATGTACTTTGTAGCCGGAATCATTTTTCACATCAATTTGTGATATAAAGGTGTCTCTTTTCTTTTTCATTATTACAAGATTGGTCAGTTGTTATTGCAGATTTTTCTATTTGCAAACTGACAGCATATACACTGTTTACAATTTAAGCACCTAACATGTATATATCATTTTCCTTGACAGTTCATTCCACACACTTCTGTAGTGTACTGGAGAAAGTACAACAGAAGCCTAAATCGTAGCATTACTATGTTCAATTAACCTAAATTGTATTCTTACATTCGGCCTGTGTAAATCATAATAACACTACTGGCATTTTCTTTTTGTCTTCATATTGGTTGCCTAGATACCTTGTTGCTGTAACACAGTGATTAGGTGCTTATGAACATCAAACAAGAACCAGCTTTGACTTCTTTCAGTTATTGCATTATTTTCTTCTAAACGTGTCCTTAATGATTATGTGGTTTGCAGATTTCAAGCTCACCAACTGCACAGATCAACAACTTTAAGGGATATTAAACAAGTTCGGAAGAGATTAGCACATTTAGAAGCAATCACAAGACAATAACAGCACACACACACACACGTTGTTTAACATATTTATGAAATAGACACCTTGGCTTAAGCATGTCTGAGTAAGGTTCAGTTCAAACAAAAAATAATGTTAATCCTCATAAAGACAGAGAGCATAAAAGTGTAACTCAGTAAATGACAATATAGCCAACAGCAGGTTGTTATGAGGTAAATGAGGAGGCATCATAAAGATGACTTCATGAATCAGCCGCTCCTCGTCCGTGATGCAGCACTTTCAACACGAGTAACAGGGCGTTGAGTTCAGCTCAAAGCGTTGCTCGCTGCCAGTTAGGACATCCCAGTAGAAAACAAAGCAACTGAACACGGTGGACACGGTGTAACTCAAAGTATTTTCCTGCCAATATTTCAAAAGGAGAAGCTGAATCACAAGACAGAAAAAGATAGGATTGATAGGATTCTGTTTAAACACAGACAGCAGAAAGCTCTCATACAAATGGAGTCCAGTCGTGCACGGCTGCGGGTCAGAGGTTTTGAGCACTATCAAAATAGCACTAGTAGCCAATTCAACTTTTGCTGTAATTTCAGCCATTGGAAGCTTTTAATTGTCTGCAAGAGCACTTTCCATGTTCTCACCCAGTGGTTCAATCGCATCTCATTGTTTGTTTAACTAGAGTTGACAATAATCTCTGAACTCATGCGCTACATGGTTAAAAGCAGGTTTGGGTCTTTTTACAACTGCTCTCTGGTGTGCTGCAGGAGATGAAGTCTTCCGCTGTCGGCCCTAAATTGTGGAAACGTTTTCAGCTCGCTATTAAACCCTAAAGCACAACGAAACCCCCTCTGTTTTCTTTATCTTTTTAACAGTCAGCACGAAGACATGCCTGCTCACAGTGTATTTATCTGGCATTAGTTCTCTGTTCAATATGCCCATTGCGGTTGAATAATGTTATGCATAATTATTGATTCTCAAGCTTTCATTTAGTTATCGAGTGATTTTCAGGATTGTTTCCGAGGTTTCATCTTGATATAATTGGCATCTTTCTGTAAAGCACTTTGATCAACCTGTGTTGGGTTTGAACGAGCTCTATAAATAAACTGATAACTGATCTGTGACCTTAGAAAAGAAATGATCTCACCCTGAAGTAAAATAAACCCCTAACTGCAGTGGAGGAAGTATTTAAATCACTTGTAGCAATACTGCAGTCTTTAAATACTATATTACAAGAAAAGCACTGCATTAGCAACAACATGTACTTACATTGTTCAACTTATGTACAAAAGTACTCATTATGCAGGGTGACATTTTAACAACTGCATGTACTTTTGGTACTTTGACAATGACACTTCTTGACAATGGATCATATTATTATTTAATTTGAAAAGTAACTATACCTCGGAATTGTACTCAAGTACTGTACTTAGTAGTACAAGTACTACATAAACCAAGGGGGGGTTAATATCATCATAAACATCATTTCAAGCAGGATGTACATCAGCTGTGCAGTAACTCTTCAGTGTCACATCTTTCTTTTCCCTCCTCTCACTTGTCGCCAGCTCGTCTGATCTCTCCTCTTTGGTTCGTCTCAGCTGATGCTGTCTGTGATATGCAGCTGAAATATAGAGGGATGGAGATGATTAACTTTGAAACGAAAGCTAAAAAAATATATTTCTATTGAAGTATCACTCCCAACACAGTCAACTAAGATGATGAAAGCATTGTATGGCATGCAGCAGCATCCAGTACTACAAAAAGGAAGTATTTACTTTTATTTTTTCATCTGGATGCATGACTTTTTATATTGACTTTTACATTCCATCATGACAGCATACTTCACATTACTCCCACCTGACACTGACATGTTAATATCCTTCATAAAAAAATATGCATATTTCATCAAATTATAATTGTATGTCACAATGTGCCTGTTTGTCTATCTACTAGATACTGTCCATTATGTTAGAGAGATAAAAGGTTGGGTTAGATACAGAATAAAGCTTTTTTTTTTTATGACTGCCATTGAATATTAGCAACTGTAAAAACTGTTAGAGCTTAATTAAACCCCCCCACCTATATATGTGCTACACCCAGAACTACATTCTCTGGGGAATGTTAAAACATAATCTGGGAACTGATAATGGAAAAAACAAGATATTTTAGGGAAAAGAAGATCAAACACTTGATCATTTAATAATTATCATGGACATTCAATCGCAAAAATACTAACTACTAATATGTGGAACTACTCTCAACCGTGTGCATACAAGGTGGGGGGGCTTTGGGCTGTTTGAGAGCAGCCATGCACTTAACAGCAGTATCTACTGCTCACAACCAAGCATCTAACCTGAAATGGCAGTCCATGCTTGAAGTATTGATCTCGACTAAACGTCCATGCATTCAAAGTGCTTCGGGTGAGTAATTCAGAAGATGGTGGGTGAGAAAATCCAAACCTTTTAAATGACCTGACCCTTTAAAACTGGACGTTATGTTGAGGAATCAAACACATTTTAACCCAAAGCATTACTTAATCATATCTGTCTCTGTCGAGTAAAAGTGAAACATTCAGCTTAAGTGCTTCCAGTTCAGTTAGTGTGCTTCGGTCCTACATGGTGACCGTGCTTATGAATACAAAGAAAGAATACGTGACTTTGTTTTGCCCAAAGATACTCTTTATACATCGTTTTAGCACCAGTAGTCGTTGTTCACTATTTGCTGCATCACTGATTATTTCCCAGAAGGAATTAGAATAATTGACATGACTTTACACATGAACGTAAACATCAGCTCCATGGGGCTGCTGTTGTAGCTCTGGTAGTTAACAGATCCATGCTTTTGTTTTTTGTTGTTTCCTTCCTGCTAAGAATTACAACGCATAATATAATGTGGCAAATGACTAGACGGTAGCATATTATGTAGCTGAAGTAGCCGTGCTCGTTTGACATCTGGTCCAAAGCACCTTGTCATTTATTTTTGTAATTGTATTAGCCCGTTTCCTAGAATATGCATGGCTATACAGCTAAACCCTTAGAATAATGTGATTGTAATCACATATTTGTATCCTGTGTTCATGCGTTGCTAGTAATCATTTTCTTCAAATTTGCATTATATTCCATATTAAATTGTTTCTATATCTTATACTGTCTGCAGCATGGTATTCATTATGTTATTGCCCCAATGTCATCTGTCATGTTGGACACCTTCTCCTTCCTACATTTGCAGAAATAAAAGGCTTTTCTACTTAATATGACCCTTTTTTTTCTTCATGTTTTGTTAATATTCAGTTTATATGCTGCATCGTATAACTTACCTCTTCACATCACAGTCATTCCTGTTGTTTTGTGGGAAACTGTGGCAGTGATAACGTCATTAAGCCTTCATGACAAGTTCAGCTTGTATTTGGGGATATTTAATACAAAAAAGCAAAATGTACCCTACCTCCTACTGTTTGATAGCATGCAAATATACTATTTAAATACAAAAAGCCCTTTGCTGAAGGTAACACAGACACAGGGTGACCTAGTAGTTAGACTTTCCCATTTCTAAAAGGTCAAAGGCACAGTAGCCAGCGTGTGTCCATCAAAAGTGTATGTCCTTGAGAGAGACACAAACTGAAAATGCTTTATTAGATTGCTTAGATGAGACCGCCATTGAAATGAAACTAGGGGGAGAATATTAAAATTGGATTCATTGTTTCTTTTCCTTTTTATTCTGATCACAGGGCTGCATAGTGTATTATTGTGCTATTCCATGCACATGCTAGTTAATTATCCTCGGATTTAAACACAAAACATGTGATCACACCAGGTTTGCAATATATTTAAAGCTACTGTAATCAGTATATTAACAGTAGGCTAAATGGGCATGTGTAGTGTGAAAGGTATTACTTGTAGCAATGATCCCACAGAGACATGCCACAAGTCTGCGGCTCCCTGTAGCCCCCCTGAGCATTTCAGCATCTGTCGACTGAATATTTAGATTTTACGGTTTTGGTTCAGTCTTTCCACTCTCATCAACCCCATTACCAGCAGCCGCAGGTTAAAGCTCTCAAAACCCACTGTACGCTACCTGCCCAGCACCAAATGGCAGATGATGGTGAACCTAGAGAGGCAGATATTTAAGAGTTGGTAGAGAACCAAGAGCCTAAAGGAGAGTAAATACTGGACCAGCATTCATCAGGTGGACACGAACGCGACTCCCTGAAACTTTATACGTTTGCACGAAGTTTGCACGAAATAAATTCAAATAAAGACTTAGATGATGCTCATTTGTAGCAGTTTCAACATATGTTGGGTGAAAGCCAGAGACGGCTAATAGCCATCACAGCGACTTGTCAGTAAATGGTACAATACAAGTACAATAGGATTTTGGAGGGTGCCAGGTTCCTAAATCTTTTCCCAATGATCGAGCTAGCCCTGTTGGATTGTAATTAGAAAATGTAGACCTAACATACCAAATATGAACGCAACAAATATAAAAATATGGCTCAAGCAGAGCAAACTGCTGTCACTATAAGATGCCAGAAGAAGCACATATGCATGGTCTGTATGCTTTTGTGACAAAGGAACTTTCAGAAAATTAACAGAAGCCATAATAGATGGGCTGTTTGCCCAGAGCCTGAACTGAATCCTGACCCAACTGTAGACTAATCAATTATATATTGATGAAGTGTTGTAAGTTTGTATCTCATCATGCCACCTTTTGGCACCGTTACAAAGGCTAGTATGGTGCCAGAACAGCTAAAATGAATCAGTGTCTCAACAACTATGACTCTCACTCCCATAGATAGTGCCAATCCCCTCTCAACTTGGCAGGCTCTTCCTCTCGGTTGCCTCTGGTAAGATCCTGCAAGCCAAGAAGAAGAATAAAGACAAAAATGCTATACTAGAGGCACTGCTGTAACTGGAATGAGAATTCTGGCTGACTTTGACGAACTGATTAGCGAGCAGACAGGTAACACAAGATTAATGTGTGTAATTATAATCAACATGGCTTATCTCCCAAGGAAACTTTTTTTGTGACAATAGGATGAACTTGGAGTCTATCGTCTTTGTTTACTGTCAAAACATACAGTATGGTTTTGTGTTCTTGGGTAGAAGCCTTGGGCTTTAAGCAAAGCACAGAAAAGTACAACAAATCACATAAATTGTTAATAAAATGATGTGCCTGAAATATTTGTTTCATAAAAGTCTCTGGATCAAGGCAATTTACCTTACTTTCAGTCAACAGGCTGTGTGGCTGCAAGAAGGTGAAAGAAACTCCCTCCGCCTCCATTATGTTATTGATATATGCTTTTCTACAAAAAACAAAACATAGCTGCTGAAGGGTTTTCCAATTCTAGCGATGTCAATAGCTCACACCTGATTGTCTGATATCTATTCAAACCGAATACCATGTTTACGCCAGTGGAGTTTTGTATGTCTTCAGCGATCAGCCCACACATGGAACAGCGCTGATTAAAAACAACCACCCATTCACTAAAACACATAATATTCATGGTGTCCAGACAATGAATTCTAATGACTTGGGTGATCCTGTGACTTTTAATCTAGTGTGGCTCATTCAGTACATTATATATGCATGTACAAGATGGATTGGCACAACATTTTGTACAGACATTCATGGTCCCCAGATGATGAATCATAACGTCTGCACTAATCAGCTAGTTTGATGACAGAAAATGGACCTTAAAGAACTGTCTGACCAAGCCTAATCCTTCATAGTCAGTTTGTGCGAAGCTACGGGTCAACCTCCATGAAATGAAACTGTTTTGTGGTTGAAATAAATCATGAATGAGACATTTGTATGTCTTTTAATTTGGAAAAAAACATTAGGTAAGCTACCAGACTATGTGTGGCTCATGGTGATAGTCACAACACCTGCTGTCTGTCTTCCTCCTGCTGAGCCTTTCAGCCCAAAACAGGAGCAGCTTGGTATGGACAACCTGGGACCAGAACGCTGTCAAGCTTCCCCCTCCCACGAGACAGAGGTGTTATTAATGTAATTTAACACATAACCCAATGGGGGGGTTGCCTTTGAACATTTACTGGTAAACTGCCTGTTGTGAACGCCTCTCTATATCTGCCACACTAAAGACCCACAGACATACAGTGAAATGATCATTAAAACTTCAGCATTAGACTCAGGACGTTGTTTGTGTCTCCTCTCTCTAGAGGTGGCCGCAAGAGATGAATGATTGATAGCTGGGTATAGTTAGGTTCAATGTCTTTCAACATTTTCCCAGAACAATACCTCCTATCCTGCCTTATGCAATGACCCCGCTGACTCGGTGTTTGAAAAGTATATCTATATTTATTCATTCATTTATTTATTTTTGCCTTTTAGAGCTACAGCGTGGCTATGTCTTCACTGTCTCCTTTGTCAGTATAATATCTAGTTCCTCTTTTATCACTGAAGACGTGACAACTTTTTTTGTCAGCGCGATGCAGATGGTACATCTCATTTTAGCTCACAGTCTGTTGTTAACCATAAATAAGTCTGTGATGTCACAACTACCACTTTGTTAAGATGACAATTATTTGTTACACTCTTTAGTACCATATTAAGTAATTATATTTTCTTACCAGGCACTGAAATCCTTTTGACATTCCATAACAATTGATTTCATTTGCATGATGGAATGAAATGACATTTATTACAATCTGAAAGACAGAGGTACGCTGGTTTGGCATTTGCAGACACTGTCATATATACATCTACTTTACACTACATACTTGTAGTAGTGTAAAGCAGTGAATAGTAAAACTAGATTGATATGGCTTTTTGAAGAACAGCATCGTTGCCACAAAAATGTTTAACCCTGTTTAAAAATGAAGCTATTGTTCAAGACATGGTATTAGAAAGGTATTAGAAATAGCAAAACCAGCTGAAAAGCTTTCACTTGCATGCAGTGAAGGTTGATAAAAATTCATAAATGACAATCAAGTGCACCTGAGGAGTCCCAATGTCCTACTGTACGTTCACGTTACTATAGGGGATCACAGAGCGTTGCAAACATCTGAGGTAAATGCAGCAAGAGGGACTAAATCCTGAATATCCCTGAGGGAACATTGAAATCTTTTACAAAGAGATAGATAGAATTTGACTCCAAATCCACCTACAATGGTCTGTCCTCTAAAATGCAGGGCCCAGGCAGGAAGGCTTTCAGTTTCAGACCAACAAGAGGCATATAGTTATTCTAAAGATGATAGTTGCTGAGGTGGGAGAAACGGTGCAGGCTGCAGGAGACAGCAAATAGGGGCAGGAAGTAGCCTTTGCTAAGTACAGTAAAGTTCTTTGGTCCCATTAGACTTAAATTGAGTTTAACTTGGGTTATGTACCGGACTAATTATTGGCTGGGGCTGTGACTTCCTGGAGTTTTGTCATTACCATGAGGTTGCCAATTTTCTGGAATGTCCAGAAAAATACCAAGAAAAAGCCACAAAATGGCCCGTAAACCTGTGACTTGGTGTTTTTATACACACAAACACAACTTAACGTATTAGTTACCTTTAGTTAGGCTAGCTGTTTCCTCTTTTTTTTCCCCCCCAGATTTTATGCAAATAAGTGTTTTATATGAGTGTATTATCAGTGAGCTTTAAGCTTTCACGTTTGAATTAATGTATACGAGAACATTTTTAAGGTAAAGCTTATTGAGCCGTTGCAACTTTCACTTATATGTGTTAACAAAATGCAACATGAAAGATAAAGTCTTGAAAGAAAGATGAAGCCCGTACAGAGCAGTGCATGTATTTCTTTTTTCAGTGTTCATTTAACTTTAAAGCAACCAAATTCTAGTCAGTAATAGGGAATTGCAGAAACATAAAACATCACTAATGAACCTCTAAATAATAAAATATGCTACTGTCTATTGCAATCTGCATTTCTGTGGGTGACATCGATTCCAAACAGCTGAACTCCAATTAAAGACCAGTCTCTGCAATAATAACGTACAAATCTACAGTCACAAATTCATTACAGTGTGAATAGTGTATTTATAAAGATACATTTGTTGTTAAAAATACATAATTCTCACAGTGCGTGGGATTACAAAAAGAAAAAGAAAATAAAGCACATTTTGAGACATTAGACAGACAAAAAGAGACATTTCACTCAGTGGACGGCTGAAGCCGGGGGTTGTCCGTACACATCACCTCACTTGTGTGGGAACAGCAGAGTGGTGTGAGGCTGAGAGGCCAAGAGTTAACTGGCCCACACTGGATCGATCATGGGTCAAAGCAAAGGCAGCCAGCCGGTATAGAGGTCAACTGACAGCTATGTGCTCCTCCTTAACTTACTGATTTCTGCTTTAACCCTTTGACACAAAGACTTTTACCAGTTCCACTGTACTCTGTGCTCTTCTAAAATCCATACAGAGTTTGGTTTGCTGTCCAGTCAATGTGTTGACTTGGCCTTTTCAGTTTGGCCTAATGGTAAATAAAATGGTGCTGCGCATTTTGTTCCTCAAAGGTGTAACAGAATAGCTTTGCATATTCACTCTCAATCCTGAATAGCCACCAATATGTATTTGCCATATCAGCTTTCGTTCACTTTGTAAGGGATGCTCAATGTTCTCTTTTATGTATGATGATGTGGTGAGAGAGCTCATTGCATTTGAATGGAATCAGTGGACACTTCATTTGCACTGCATCACTCTGGGGGTTGACTCCTCAGCTGTATTACAACTGTAGCCCTAGAAACCAGATTATGCAAAAGAGGAGCATTCTCCTGTGAGCCAAAGTTACATCCAAGTGCAAAATTACACAAACAAGATCACAGTGAGTGAGAGCAAAGGAGGGAGAGAAGGGGGGAGATATGGAGATGCAGGCTATATATACCCACAGTTTATTGACCATAATGATTTGGTAAGCACTGACTTTCCTCCACTCTGAAATCACTGATTCTGATTTGATTAGTGAAGTGACTCGGTGGCAAAAACACATTTCCCTTCTAGACTGACTTGTGTTCTCATTGGACCTGACTGATACTGTATATTGAAGCTGCCGATATTTCTATCAATCTTTAATATCTTTAACCTTTACAAGTATTCTGTGATTTTACTCTTAATAGTTTCCTAAACAGCAATCTGGCCAGTGTTGTTACTCCAACCACATTTACGCCCAAGCTAATTATACTTTTTCAAAGGGCTTCGCAAATCCTTAAAGAAGTAGATCAACATTGTGAGATGGAAATTAGATGTGAAAATTGATACCACTCTCGAGTCTGCACTCTAATTATGAAGCTACACCCAACAGATGGTTAGCTTAGCTTAGTATATTTACAGGAAGCAAGGGGAAACAGCTAGCCTGGCTCTGTCTATTATCATCTCTAAATCTCACTTATAAATATTTTTTATCCAGTGAAGGAATGTAACTAAATACATTTACTCAAGCACTGTACTTAACGTGATAGAGAGCTTTGTAGCTGTGGGTAATCAGATTTAGTTATTTAAGACAGAGCCAGGCTAGCTGTTTCCCCCTATTTTCCAGTCTTTATGTTATGCTAAGCTAGCCGTCTCCTGAATGTAACTTTGTTTGCAATAGACTGGTATTAGAATGGTGTTGATCTCTAACTCAAAGCAAACAGACATATTACCTCAAATTCCCAACAATTGTTTCAAGGCAATGACTTTGTTCTCCTATTCAGAGGAGAATCCTTTAAATTAAGAATCCATGCACAAAAAACCTTGTTTGAACAATGTAGTGAAATGTAAAAGGAAGTATTTTTTATAGACTGCTGTTGTCAGGCATGGTCTTCCATGATACTGCTGGTCTACAACACATCAATATTTGTATTTTAAGGACATGTAGCCCAGGTTGCAATACATGAAACAAAGAAAGTATTCATTAGAGTGAGCTGGTGCAAGGAAATGCTGTGCACACTAAAAATAGGGAGGCTCTGCTAGAATATCAAGGACTCAGCATTAACATACTTGCCCCCTATAGAGAAGTTACATAAACAAGCCTTTCTTTTGACGTTTGCAGAGCAGCTGTGGATGGGACAGAAACAATAGCATGAATGTAGACAATGTAATTAAGCCTTTCATTAATCACTTAAGCATTAAATCATTTTAGGCACTCAAACTTAACAGTTCATAGTTGTAGCGACTTTGATTTCTCTTTTAAATGTTTGCAGACTTTTTCCAGTCTCTTGGCAGATGTTGAATGGCACAAAATAAAAGAAACACTGTAATGACAGCTTGTGATCAAAGTAAATGAGTCATTAATAGGATGTAAGCCTCGTGCACTGTCTTCATTTTGTTCTCCCATGACAGGATATGAAAAGAACTTTGAATATTTATCAGACTGTATGTTAATCGATGTCACTATGAGAAAAAACTGGGGTAATACCAGTTGAAAGTGAGAAACTTCTCAAATAGCAAGTCTCAAACAATATTGTGTTGCCACTTCTTTTAAGTGGTGCGTCACTGTCAAGTGATGTCAATTAAACGTATATGTATTATATTTCAGCAACACATTATAGTAACCTTGCATTTGTTTTTGGAGCTGTGTCTGCTATAGGGATGGCAATACTGGGCGGGTGGTTAGTCAACCATTTTTGTACATCTGTTGAATGGATTGGCATGAAATTTCATACAAATATTTATTGTCCCCGGCTGATGAATTGCACTGACTTTAGTGATTCCTTGACTTTTCCTCTAGTGTCACCATGGGGTTAAAAATATGTGGTTTTGAATTAAATCTCAACTATTGGATGAATGAAATTTCATACAGACATTCATGTCCCCACAGGATGAATCAAAATAGCTTGATCGATAGATTGAATAGATTGAATTATGTATATTAAATGGTATCTGAATGAATTTCATTAATATTATTATCAGCAGCATTTTAGCAATGTCATTGTTAGTATGCTGATGTTAGCATTTAGCTCAAAGCACCACTGTGCCTTACCACCTCACAGAGCAGCTAGCATGGCTGTAGACTGTAGGTCTTGTTGCCACATCAACAGAAAACAACCAATAGCAATATCAGATTTACCTTGTTTGTGTTTTTAGTTGGTGCAGCTTATATGTCATGAGTGTTATAGTGTTGGACTGTTGAATGAAATGGGTAATTGTGTGTAGCCACAATGCAAATGCAGTAACTTCTCCAAACTGCAACACAATATGTTTGCAGAATGACTGAATTTTAAGAAGTATACCATATGTTCTCAGAATTAAACGACAGATAGCCTTCAACTGATATTAATTCCAACTGCATCTCTCTAACACAACACACTGTAAGGCTTACAATATGCTCATGCCTTCACAAGTGGACTATCATTTACTTCCACATGCTTCACATTATTCTGAGACGGCTGTTTTCCCCATTAGGGAGAGGAATCCATTCGCTGATGATTTGCATAAACACCTGTCAGTGCTTTGTCTCCCACTGATACCTAATGAATTTCAAGCATTGGCTGTTCTTTGCTGTTCACATCCCCGCCAGTCATAAGATGTCCTTTCCTGACACCGGAGTGTAGATCTTGTCTCACTTTCTTCTTAAAATATTGCGTTTGGCAGCGTCGGGAACATTCATCTTTCTGTTCATTTGATTTTATTCTTTTGCTAACGTGTGTTGCGTCTTTGTTACCACACAAATTGGTCTGAAGGATCTATTGATATAACTCTTTCAGTCAGACTCCTTTCTCTTAATTTCAGGTTTTGAAAGCCTTACACATCCAGGATGCATAGCAGAGATAAATCAATATTTCATTTTAAAAAATATATCATATGAATTGCTTTTAGCAGAATGAATTATCGTTTAAATCTTACACATTCTGCTCGCCTTGACAACTCATTTACATTTATAATATGCTCATAGTATAACAAAACCTATGTGACGGCACCAGGAGACCAAGGCTTCTGAGGTCTCGACGGTGATGAGTTGGTTGCTGCCTCACATAGTTTGTTATAAATACTGCCTCAGACTGACTGGCTATAGGAGCCATGCATCACCTGAGCAGATAGGCCAGTAAAGCGATGATGCGTGTGTCCTTGGCATGGGGGGTGAGAAGGGCTCATAGCTTTTATCTCTGGCAAGCATCAGCAGAGAATAGCCATCACAAGGTCAGCCTTGAAGGTGAAACATCAGTGGAATGCTTTGCTATCATAATTCATTTAGTAGACGTACTGTAAGTGGCAGCAAGGCATTTGTACAATTTGTTCAACTGAATTTAATAACATTTGCTGAGAGGTATTTGAAAGCTTTGTTCATCATTTCTGCTGAATGATGCAACAAAATCAGTGGCGGGGGGGGACGAAGGTAACACAGCTGGACAACAATGTTAGAGAAAAGCTTTGTTCATGCTCACTGCAGTGTTGCAGAATACTGCTGGCGTTTTGGTGTACTTCAAATATGATAGAGTGAGCGTTCCTGTTTAACCTACCATATCTCAAGGTGTTTTTGTTAGAGGTTGTCTTGGATATAAATGTATTTGAAGTGTTAGTGGGAGGTTTCCTGTTAATATGTTTAAATTATATTCTTCTGTATGTCGTGTCGAGTGTGATAAAGCACTAAAACAATGCATGTTTATTAGGTCTTATAATTCCCTTATATTCTGATTTTAACCAATGGTTTTTCAGGTTGCACTTATCTTGGCGGAGAAATCCATTAACATCAGATTTTTGCTCATTCAATAACAGTCGTGTTATTTTAATGCGTACCAATGAGAGCTGAATGTAGTTGGAATTATGTTGGGGTGAATTGAATGTAGCTTCTTTTTGCATTTATATTTATAGAGAATATGTCCTTCTAGGAGGAATGTTTTATTGAATGAATCAATTCAAGTTTAGTTCAACCTAATTTGTGATGCATTAAAAAAATCTGTTTATCCCAAGATTTGATTCATATATAGTGTTGAGAAACTTATTTTAATCATATCTGCAGGATATTCACTGCAGACATTTCATTTTCTCTATCTCATTTTCTTTCTTGTGCAATTTCCTCTCATGGCAACTAAAACATGAAAATAAAATGATGTTTAGACAACAAAAAGCATTTGGTTAAGGCTAGCAAAACTAAAGGGAGCCCAGCAACTGGGACCATGCAACTAAAACCACTAGGTTAAAGATCATGAAAAGAGTGTGTTCATGGATAAACATTAAAAAGGGCAACTTATTATAATATAAAAATAATTATGACCAGGAAAAAGGTAAGCTAAATCACATCACTGTCGGATCAATGAGTAGAACCTTTATCAGGCAGCTCAATCTGTGAGCAACAAACCCCAAATTAATATTTGTATTCAAAATATCTGTTGTGGCAGCAGGAAACTTTACTAACAGCTGTGTCAATCTATGTATTTACTATGTACATGAAGAAATGGTTGGCTATAAACAAACTGTGAAAAGGACAAATTAAAACAAGTAGAAATGAACCTTTGCCATACGAGTCTCAAATGAATTGGTGCTTGAACTAACTGCAGAAACACAGTAGGCTCGAATTAGAGGGGCAAAAGGAAGGTGACGGCATTTGGCACAGACTCCGTGTTTGCTTAGCGGTGTAGTCAAAGAGGCTCGAAATACAGCAGATGGCCAAACAATAACCAGAAGCAAAATGTGCAGTCCTAAGAGGGATGGGATGAAAGTTGTTGGAGGAGTTGGCATTCAGTAGCTCCCCTTCACCAGCGCCTGGCCTTTTTGATGTGTTCTTCCCTGTGGCTGTGGTCATTCTAAACCAATAAATCATGGTGACAATAAATGCTGTGACATCTGCCACACAGCATCTGATGGCTGACAAAAGTCATCTGTACCCTTGATCTGTGAAGGGAAAAGACAAAAATAATGTGCAGCAGAGAGCCAATGAAATGAGCCACCCCATGTGTGCTAGGGCCGATATTGGCAGATCAGTTGGTAAATTAGGGCAAATTGAATCGCCGTTTCTATTCTCAATTAGTAATGTCGCTACGGCTCAGTTTCGACCTTGACAGTTAGGCTGATGATCATGAAGGCAAACAAATTGTTAACATTCAAAATTATTTGAATGTTTGACCATCAAAAGCTAATTTATTCTTTATCATAAAAATAACCACAAAGAATGTAAATACCAACTAATAAAACATATTCAATGCAGTGCCACAGCCAGTGAACTCATGTCACTGAGAATATAATAAGTAATATTTTAGGTTTTTATTCTTTTTTCCAGTTGTCAAATGTCAAAATAACACAGGAAATGCCCCATTTTATATCTCATTCTTGAATCAAACTGTTCAGATTTGTATCGTTTATAAAAATCTTTTGCCATAGAATCACCACATCAGTACATGCTGTGTGGAAGCAACAGTGAGCAGCGACTCCATGATGAGGCTCTCGGGCACAGAGGGAACAGATGGGGTTGAGGGAACACCTGGGCGTAGGGTTACACATTGTAAAGCCACCGTGTGCAAAGCCAGACTGTCGCACAGAAACGAGGAGACAAGAAGGGATACGAGAGGGAACCATCGCGGTGCATGACTCAGTGTCTGCGTCTACACGCACACGCCTGCTTACTTGAATAACCTGCTTTGGGTTTAAACGGCTAAACAAAACTCACTTGAGCTCATACTGCAGTTAAAACAAGTCAAGATGCCGCGTGCAACTTCAATATTTCACATTTTGCTTAGCTAAGTACACAAACTCAAACTTCAACAGTGCTGTGGGTATGTTTAGCTGAAAAAAATGCACAGATGGGTGATTTTTACTGGGTCGTTTTCCTCCTGGATTTCAAGAACCCCACTGCTCAAATGAAGATGGTAGCCAGCAGCTGAATATGTCCCCTGCTCACTCTCTGGGTGGAAATATATTGTTTTCTGATTTATTCAAATACCAGAACATAAAACAGGCTGACCTGACTTTCCAATTAATGAAAGTCAACAGTAGCAACTGGTATTCAGTACTTTTTTTAAGTGTAACATTATTCACAAAATAATGAGGAGCCCAGAAGTGGGAATGGTTACCTCACACAAATATCTGGGTGCTATTTAGGATGACCACCTTGTTTTATTACCATTTCTATTATTGGTGAATGTTTTATCTGATCTCCTTTTTGGTTTATCAAGTTTATTTTTAGATTTTATTCCACATTTAGCTCCCATGTATCATTATTGTCTGTTTGTATGTTGCTGTGTTTCGTGTACAAACTAATTACCTCTAATGGGATTTATACAGTTGTTTGTATTGTAAAGCTACGTTTGAGGAAAGTAGCTCATAGCCACACCTAGCCAGGTGATGGAAAGTAATGGGATTCAAGGGCACGAAGCAAACAAATACATGATGACATTCTGTTGTGACATTTATGTCAACTACTCATGTATAATTCACAAATATTTCATTGCAGTTTTTAATCATGACCCAAAAAAATGAAGAGAAAAACAAAATCCTGCTGTATTGACGCTGTCTTCTAAAAATCCCAAGCAGAGGAATGTACACATAGTTTTATAAAGTAGCAGTTCCATGCCATTACATTCACCTCGGTGCCATCCATCAATAATGTCAAGCATTACTGGACCAATTTATTAAAAGGATCTGTATTCAAAATGCTGTGCAAACCACGATAAAAAAAAAAAGTCACTTTCATTGAGCACAGTGATACATCATAAAAGCTGTCTAAATACAGTATTCATTCAGAGGAGGGCTTCTGTACAGAGCGCTTCATCTTAAAACATCCCTACACTTTGGGGAACTATGTATTAATACTACCTGGTCAGTTGTCCACCTTTACTGTTGTTTCTCCTCTTTAACCCCTGCTCATTAGTTTTTGGTTCAGAACATCATACCTTACGTACACTGCACATTTCTACAGCAGCAGGATTCTTATAAAAGGATACAGAATTCAGATTCAGTGGCGGCGGGAATCCCACGGGGCTGTGGCACAAAAGTGATAGTGATAGGTCGGTGCTGTCAGGGGACCACTGGCATTTGATATTTCTGTCTGCATCTTGAGAGTTGAAACTAAACAGACTGTGTGTCCCGCGACTTGGAAGAGTTCTCGACTCAAATAAACAAAGCATTCATTTACATTTATTAATATTAAGTAAAACTGTTGGTTTCTTAACAAGGCTACCAGCGTGCGCTAGGTGTTTATCACAGAGATGATGATACAAAAGTTCATTGTTAAGAGGTTACTTCTTGATCTTGCCACATGTCTTTTAAATGTATATTTATGAGGACCCCTGGCACTTGAAAGCAAGCCAGCCCGAGCCCCAAGCACGTAATTCCCCCTTAATTAATGTATTTATTCAACAGCATGTTCAAGCTTTGGTGTGCCCTCTCTTTTCAAACTGCCCTTTTTGAAGATTTTGTTATGCACTTAATAGCAAAGATGTGCATTGTTTTTATTTCTCTTCCAGAGATAACAACAGTGCCTATTTCCATTTTGCAAGGACAGAGAAGAACACGTGATTTAAGATATGCATAAATAGAGTCTTAAATTAAGTGCCAGAAATAAATATGTGCAAAGGAGGAAAAAGAAACAGCTTTCTGGTGGGAATCAGAAATGGAGCGTGAAGCTTATGAAACAGCAATGCCACAGGCTCATACAATTATCTTTCAATTCCCATGGCAAAGCAGTGTTATTGTTCCAACAGTATTTTCTGCTGAAGAATTTCTGGGAAATTGTTACCAATTTACTAGAGGATCTATTGCATCAGGGTCGAGCATGTATTGTTAATGGCAAAGAATCTGGTGGGTTGGAAGCAGCCTCGAGTTGACGTAAGGTCGGCCTGCTGAGATATTGTGAATAAAACAACTCACCTGTTGGACATTTAGGAAGACAGAAGCTGCTTTTACTGTGCATCTAATTTTCAGATGTCACAAAATGCAATCCACTGTGAAACAGGGCTAAAAGCAACTACCATGCTATATTTTTATTTTTACTTTACAGTGTTTGCTAAGTCAATGGTTCATTTGTACATATGTCACTGCACGATTTCTTTCACCTTTCAGGGTTTTGCTCACTTTGCTCAAGTACTGTCATTTGGAGTGGCAGAAGGTGGACATTTCAACTAATTAATTAACTATTTTAACAAATTTTCCTTTCTATTTCGTTATGTTTTTCAACTGATAACCATTAGTTTTAGTCATTCCAATCATGTATCCACTTCTTGTAGCTTTAACTGTTAAGCCATAACTTGTAGCTAACAAGTTAGCTACACAGTGTTTTGATATCTGTGCTCACGTGTTAAATAATTTCACTTACTTTCAATCTTAATTAATTGATTAATTTCTCAAGTTTTTTTTTCAAAGTAGGGACTCTGCATTTTCCACCCCCCCCCCCCTGGCATGCAGAAGTGCCCCCGTGGGAAATACTGAGCTAAGACAGGATCTGTGAAGCTAATGTTTGTATCTTATGTGCTTAGATTTTTGCTTCCTCGAGTGGAATCCTAGCACGACAGACTGAATAATCTATATTGACAGCTTAAAGGACACAGCAATTTCTCTGAAAGCCAACATTGGAGGTCCTTAGCTCTCGAGTAGAATCGGCTGTGAGTAGCTCTTTCATACTTCTCAATGTACAGCACGGTTGGCACAAGAGAACTGATGAGACACGATACATTTCCTTTCTGTTTTTGACTCGCGACTGCACATTTCATCATTGATTTGTCGGATTTTGTGTTAACGTTGCTTGTTAGGGACATGCATACACATTATTGAACAATATCAAGCAATGCTTGTTGCACACCAACAAGAACAGTGTAGCTTGGTTATGGAGTGTGATGTATATGCACATAATTATGTATTTGCTTGGCAATCTGTGTTCTCACACTTTTTCCCAAAGCAAAACAGTATACTTTACATGTTTAAGTAGAACATGTCCTTTCATTTACATTAAAATACAAAGGAAACTGTTACCAGGGTGTCGGTCACATGGTCCTTCTGTGATGCGTTTAAGGGGTTTCTCAGCAGATTAACACCTATGTGCTGTGGCTCAGCCGGACAATTTTCACATCTGACTTGCCCGACTGTGATTTCCAGGGTGTAATGTTGTGTCCTTCTCCTCACAGTGCTCCAGGGAATGCTTCTTGGTATCCATGGGGGCGTTGTCAGTTGTAGACGGAGATTGCCCCTGGTCACTGAGTAGGTAGAGAGCCCATTACAGTATGACCCTAAAGGGTCATTTATATGGGGCAATCAATCTCCAGATAAATATGTCTGGTCCATTCAGGGAGAGGGGCAAAGCATATTGTCATAGTGGTGAGAAAAAAAGCCAGGATACACTGGAAGGGGAAATAAATCTCTTTCATCAAGTCATTTGTATGCATTTTTAAAATTGGCTTTATCTTGTTTACAAAAACTGGCTTCGATTAAATAGTGTCAGTGTTTTAGTAAAGTGTTTAATTACAATGCAATCAGATCCAACGCAGATTTTTGCCAGTGATACATGTCACGGGGTTCACATAACTTAAATAAAGATAAGTATATCCCAACAAAGGCCTACAGGAAGAGTTATTATCTTCTGAGCTTTGTGCAGCTGTGGCTGTTGGGAAAGTGGGATGTATTTTAGACAATACATCCCCTCGATAATCCTCTCTGAACCACCATTGTCTGCACCAACTCCCATGGTAATCCATCCAATAGCTGTTGAGATGTTTCACTCTGGACCAACATGTTGGCTGCAGACAAACTGACCGACCAATATTGCCTTCCCTAGAGTGACACCTTTACTGTGGCCAAAAACTTTCCCATGATTCCAGAGACTAAGAAAAAGGGCCAGCTGATAACTGACACACTGGCCTGTGTGTGTGTGTGTGTGTGTGTGTGTGTGTGTGTGTGTGTGTGTGTGTGTGTGTGTGCACGTTTGTGCGTGGGCCCAACTGTAAGCAGGTTTCTCCCTTGGCGAGAGGCAGATTGATTAGCGATGAGGTCATAATTGCTGACTGAATCATGTCCATAGTTAATCAATCTTTGGCTGAAGGATAAATGCGTTGGGTGAAAAAGGACAATACTTCTTGAGGTGATGCACGGTTGATAAAGGACGTATTCATTCATCACGGATGGGTTTACTTGATGGATATGCAGGCATCAGTGGTGGGCCTATCCATCAATCAGCAGAGAGAGGAGGTCAGCTTTGAAGATCAAAGTCAAGCACCCAACTAGACCATACGGGAGATCTACAGAGGTACAGTATAGACGTAATAGGTTTTCAAAGGGATGTAAGGATACAATTACCTGCTTTATTCCACCTTGAAGTATCCATTTTGTCTCATGATCTTTGGGTTAACTAGACATGGGAATATATTAGGCATTGCTTTCTTCTATTAGACAAGTTATCATCTCAAGTTTCTCTGTAGCCATTACCCCAAAACATATTCTTATTTATAGATTAGGAGCTCAAAAAAGAAATGGTGCCTGGTTAATTGGTGGTGTGGAGATATGAATCAGAAATACATTTAAACTGCTCATTTTAGTCGCCCTGTAAGACGCTAACCGACAGAGTGACATGGATCTACAGCAGGAGCCACACCTGCTTCACATGTGAAAAATTCCTTTCATTTTAATGTTGTTTCTGACATTCTTTTTCTGGGTTCACAATGAAATACACTGAACCTCTCGAATTATGAATCTCTGAGCAACCCTTTGATGTCAGCTCCTTTTGAACCAAATTCAATAACCATAATAGAGATGAAGGGAACAGAAGCAGTTTTTCACTGTGCTTCTTGTTATCCGAAGCACTGTACTGCCTACCATACCGTATAGCGCCCCACTCCCCCACAGAGACTCGCTGAAATGCCCAAAAGCAAATATTATTTCTTACAGATGGCAAGCTATTTCCACACCCGCCGTAACTGCACTAAGCTCAGAAGGTATACATTAGCCTGACGTCACCACCTAAAGTGTCCTATTTGTCTACTCCTCTCTAGTGCTTAACAAGCTAGCCCCAAGTCTTTTTCACTGCTGCTACCTTCCTCTCCTTTATGATTTTGATAGGGATTTGAACGCCACACTGGCATTTGCCAGTCACATTGCAGTTTCCGATTACATTAAAGAATCCCTTCAAGCAAACATGCGCGCATGCGTGTGCATGAATCCGCTCGTCAGACTGAACCGCAGAGGAGATTTTCCTATTTACAATTTAGCCTAAAGCCAAGTCAGCTTGACAGGGGTGCTACTTTGATGTCGCAGCGTTTTTTTCAATTATATCCAAGTCACATGAGATCATTGCATTGCACAATTATTAACAAAATGATCTTTAATGTACCTGTGCTTTTGGTGTAATGAATGAATTCAGTGGAACCTAAGTGCTTAACCTAAGATTGAGAACAGATACGGATCCCTGCACTCCCTCTTGCCCATATAATCAAATTACTTCATAACCTGAGAATGAAATTAATTAAAGTCATATGCGGTTGAATGTCTGGGTTTAATAAAAGTTAATGGAAACTTTCTGTTCATCACCACGAGCAATGCAAGGTATCTTTCCCTCCAGTAAAGCGGGTGCAGCAAGGGGAAAGTGGCAACAAGGTGAGTTCTGCCAGTCTGCCTGACTGCCATGCAGTAATGTTCAGGAATCTCAGCATCTCATGGAGATGAATTCAACCTGTACAATATAAATTTACATTCGATCATATCATCCTTATTATTTATTTTGGCTGTGCTTTCATTACTTGAACTTAAAACCTGTCTAATGCAATCAAAGCAACAATGTGTGCCTTTCTGAGAGTGAGCGCTGTACAAAGCATTGAGTAAAGTTTGCATAAGATAATACACAATGAACAATGTAAATATCACAGTGGAGTGACTCATTACCATCAAAATAAGAGAGCACACATTATGTCCCCCCCCCCCATCCTATTTGCACTGTCCAATCTTATTGCCCAACAATCTCAAGCCAACTCTTATTTTGTATTTATAAGGGGGCACAAACAAATTACTGACTGATTGCTCGTGATAATGCACGTGAATTAATGTCTCGGCATTCCTCCACGTCTAATCCAGCTGCTCATTGAAAACAATTATACATCAAAGCCAGCGTTGTAATCACTCTCGTCTTGTAATTTCAATTCATATTAATCTATGCTCTCACTGTCTGTGCTCCCATAAATGTTACAGCAGAGGAAAAAACATTTAAAGATGTCCTCCCCTTAAATAAATGATGCACGCTGAGATGACTTGCTTATGAAATGTGACCAGAAGACTGTCGATCAGTAGAAGAGAATGATTTCTTTTTTTCTATTCCATTTTGACATGAAGTGATGTTTTTCTTTGTGTTTTTGCCTTTTTGTGCAGATTATTGTAACCCAACACCTGCAGAGAGTTTTTGACTATTGCCCTATTAAAAAGTTACACATAATGGGTATTTTAGATGCTCATTCCAGACCTGATATACCTACATCTGACTGTCTATGTCAGCAAGAGCTATCTTATTAAAAATACACATTAAACTGCTGAATGAGTCAGTGGTACATAATAAGATTTAGAAAAGTTGGTTTAAAATATCAAAGTAAGCCAGTCACAGAATCTGACTAAGTGTTCTATGCTTGCGGTACTTAACACATTTGAAAAATGACTTAGTGTTTCTCCACCAGAATATGATTTCTGTCAGTTTGGAAAGGTTTCTGAAACAGGCTCATTACGACAGGACAATGGAAAGTAGGAGTAATTAATAGTGTGCATATTACAGCTATTAACACACATTAAAGGCGTTTTCTTTAAATGAGCTCACCATGGCACAAGTACTAACCTGTAATTTACAGGGTTAACATCTTTCTGTTTACAGTGGAAGTGAAAGGCTAGGCTGTGGCTGCTGTTGCAGTGAAGGATATATGAATGGGAGAAATGTCCTCAGGTTAGCATCACATGTATATATGTAAAGTATTGTCACTCACAGAAGGTACAGAGTTACACATTCACGGCCTGACAACATTTAGAGCTGAGGAAGGAAAAGGCAAAAGCCCAAGTTCAAAGTAATTCCCACTCATCACAGTCATTTCACTCTCATCTTACAATCACTTGCAATTGTTTTTATTGACTTGATGTTACAGGCATTGAGAATGATGACGCCGCGAGGACACACAATATGCAGCTTTAATGGTAATTATTTTCAAGTGTGACCAAAACTATCTGTCCCGATTTATCTATTTTTGGGTCCAAGTGTGTAAAGATAGGCTAGGACCCCCCCCCCCCCCCCCATACTTTGTCTGCTTCTTTATGGGGATGTCATTGGCGGCAGCACCCATTTACCCTTGCAGAGTTGTTTTGTATTCTGCACATGGTAATGAATATATTGATTTACATTTTAGGCCCCAGCCAGAAGTCGTGGATGGTGATGACAATATTTCTGCAGGCAATAAGGTGAGGAGATTAAAAAACGGATCCCAGAGAGTATGGGTGAGCATGAGAGGAGGTAAAAGAAAAAAAAAGTGAGTCACAGTTCAGTGTATTTAGTTTATGATGTAATGAAAACTTGGTTAAAATCTGAATAAACCATTATAGCAAAATACACGTCGTTATCCTGAGGTTCTATTTATAAAATGCTATATAAATCAAAATTGAAATGGGTTATATTTAAAAGGTGTTGTTTTTCCTAGAATCATGTTTATTCTCGGCAGAGAAGCTCAAGAAAGTTCGTCTTGTCATAAATAGGCCACAGTTGTCCACAATAAAGTAATGAGAATTTCCCAAGGTCAAAGTAATAATGGTATGTAAATTCTGCTTTATGGTGGATTTTCCCCCTTTTAATATTCTGGTTAGAATGCAGGTTGGATCCACTCTGGTCACTGTATGCTCAGTAAAGCAATAGCTTTATTTAAATAATGCAGATATAGTGAATGCTATATTTAATGTATTTTATGAATACATTTGACAATAGGCTCATATGAGCTTATCTTATTCTTCCTGAAAATGGCAACATTTCAGGCTGCCCCTTCCCCATTCCCATCCTCCTCCTTGCTGCAGAGCCTTGCTAAAATGAATGCCCATGTCTCTTTCACACTTATTTGCCCTATTACTTCAAATTGCCCCCCTGATACTCAGATTCACAGTGGTCGCCCTTTTATTGTTGCTGCCTGATTGAATTAATGTTCATCTGTGTTACTATATTGAGAACAAAGGCAAGAAAAGTAAGAAATGTAGCCTGAAGCTACATCTGGAAGAAGTTCAAATCTGTGGTACCGTTTTGGGGAAAATATCGCCACGTGTTCCTTCAAGTGTCGTAATTATACAGGACTAACTTTTTTTTTTAAGTGTGCTTTTTCAATTGCTATCTTTTTTTTACCCTTTTTTTAAGGCAGAGCTTTGCTGTGTGATTAGGTTTTCAAAGCGGCTCTGAGTACATGTTACAAAGTTTATATTTAATGTGGAAGAAAAAGCATCATGAGTCTCAAAAGCACTCATCAGTTTTCTCCACTGGCAGTCTAAATCACTCATGGATGGAGGATGAAAAAGCTGACATGTCACTCTTTGGTCGGGTGCAGAATGGAAGCTATCTGGCTTTAGATTCCTCCGATTTTTTGCTCATTTATCAAGCTGCGAGTTCTGCTTCGAGACGCGGGGGGGCAAGGGAGATATTCAACTGTTCTCAGCCACCATACAATGCGTGCCTTTTCTCAGATGCCACGTTTGGTTACACGTACAGTCAACGCTATATTCTGTATGTCAAGAACTGATTTCCAGTGATGATGACTTGTTGTTTTGCTGCTGCAGCACATTTAAAAGTCAGTGTCTTTGAGGAATTGAAAACGTGGGCAAAGAGCACGCCATTCAAATGAGGTAAAATAAGGTTATCACATAATGAGGTTATTGTATGCAAATACCAGCATAATTGTCTCTGTTTTTTAAACTTGTTTGGGTCTCAATAGGAAGCCTGATTCTCTGATTTGCTGTTAAAGTGAGTCCAAAGTAAAGAATGTGAAATGATATTATGGGATGTGTGATAGTCAAATAATGAATAAAGTAAAGGAGTAGATTTCTTAATGCGTAACTGTTTCCCAGTTCATGTAAGTTTTGCTCCTTAGATATCCATCCTTAATCCATATTCAGAGCTGCTCTCTATTGATTGGGTGTGTTCCAGATAAGAGCTGGTGCTGAATTGCCCAGAGATAATACATTCTATGGATCACAGGAATGCAAATCAAATCAGATACCCATGCAAATGCATGCCAAAGTCATCTTAAAGCAAAAGTATTTTATTTATTCAAAATGTCTTATTTCAAGTCAGTATCCATGTGATTAGCATTTTCACCTCGTTTTTCCTCTGATATAAGAGTCCTTTTAGAAAATAATTAATGGCCTAATGTTTTCCAGGGTCCAATTACTGACTTGCTTTCTCCTCAAAATACATAATCAGAAAGTGTGACGCAAGTCCCAAACTCCTTTATCACCACTGTACTCGGTGCTGAGTGATGAGACTGATTGCCTTTACTTCTTCCTTCGCCTGTCTTTCTAGCCTGTTATATATTCCAATAAAATTCTTCTACGTCTCTAGACACTTGTTAAATTGTTGATCTAACATTATTTATCCCAGTAGTATCACAGTTTACACAATTGTGTGACCAGAAGCAGCAAACAGTCTTTCTATTGCATGATCATGTACACACTCATATCCCATTAATGCTTGTTACTCAAGTATTGTGCTTTCTCTCCCCTCTCTCGCTCTCTCCTCCTGCTTTCTGCAGATATTTCTGCCCCCGTGTTCCTGCGCAACAGCTGCTGTTGCTATTATTATTGCTCTCAATATTAGTATTGCTGTTACTATATTGCTATTAGTATTTATTTCATTAATATTAACATCAATACCATTAACACAACTATTACTTTACATCTCTATGTAGATCTGTACTGTTTGTTGTCTGTCTGTCTGTCTGTCTGTCTGTCTGTCTGTCTGTCTGTCTGTCTGTCTGTCTGTCTGTCAAAAGCTGGCTTTGGGCAGCAGAGGATACTGTTTTACTAATGAGGAACTACAATGTGTAATTTTTGAGATGGAAGTGTTTGAATAAGATTGGATTTCATTTGTCCATTCATCCACTTTACACATTGTCATTTAGTTCTTATTTAACAGAAATTGTATTCTGTCACAGTTTTTTATATTTAGTTTCATCTGGAAAAAAAGGCAGTCAATGAATATTTTTCATCATTGTTGTCGTTGACTAAATGAACACTGTTCTGTTTGTGTCTTTATTTGATTAAATGACTGAGGCATTTGCACTTCCAAAAACTTCTTCTTCAGATAAGGATCATTTCCATTACAAGACCTCCTCACCATCAAATCTTAATGAAAGAACACGGACATCTTAGGTTTATCATTGTTGCTGATATTAATATGTCAGGGGCTTCCATTACTGAATTTAACACGATTCCTGCTCCTGTCTGCTTCACAGCAAATGTCTTTAATCTCCCTCTCTCTTTTTTAAATGCTTTTTAATTCATTCATAATGCTCTTACCTGGGTAATTTAAATCAGAGGACAAACAAGCAAACCCACTAATGCAACACGCTCATCACTCAAATCACCCACTGGGCTGCAAACAGCTGAGCTGTCAATTATCTTACTCCAGCAAGCATGCTTTGCATTATCAAGCCAACAGTGGACCAAGCAAGTTCATTAATTGATCTTTAGCATTCTCCTATGAGCACAAAGACTCAATAGGACGTCTTTTGTGTGCCCTCGGTTGAGAGTTTTCTCACATGTCCCATAATCTATGTGTAGAAAGCACCACTTGTTCATCTCTGTTGTTTAGTGGGCTTGCATACGGTGCTGGACGTGTGGTCTTAATGAGAAGGAAATTGGTCTGTGTATCTGAAAACAAATTGGTACCTTCTGCTGTTCCAATTGATCTAGACATTGCATTAACATACCTCCGGCCAAATACTTGTTTTCTGTTCAGTGCCAGATTGAACCTTCCATAATTATAGTTTACCCTTGAGTAAGAATATCACATAAGAGGAGATTCTTGTTGTCAGGATGGACCCTATGATTGCAACTTTCATTATGTGGTGAGAGTCTTAATGCGCAGGCTCCTCCTGGACTCCTTTAGATGCTGTGAAGCCCTTCTGTGCCCCGTTTCCCTCTCTACATTTGCACAAGAAATCTGAAAGCCTGCAGGCCTTGAAGTCAACATGTTTTTTTTTCTAAATTGTTCACTGCTATGCTCTGAGAACAAGCTCCCTGTCATTAGTCTGCCCCTCAAATCTCCAGCACGGGCTAAGATGAGGGAGATCTGTCTTTGTTGAGCACAGTCCAGCACACTGCGAGGCTCTGCTGCAGTTTGAGTCTTCCCTGGAGAGACAGGGCAGGATGGATGTGCAATACACTGATGAGCACTTGTCCAACATGTCAGGACTTGAGCAGTTCCTTCCACATGAGGATCTCATCTGTTCATCATAGAGTTATCTAAAAAATAAGGCATTTATGGATTAAGTGAATATTACTAAGAAAGTCCTTATACATGATCCCATATATGTCCTGCTTTGGTGCAATGCTACAGTGTGTACTGATGAAGGAGGAAATCTATTTTCTGATCAGTGACAACCTGATTTATTATGCGGTTTAAAAGATGTCCCATCTGGGTTCTTGTGGGATGCTGCTATCCAGCACATGTTGGTATGTTTTAACACATGTGAGAAGAGTACAGTTATAATATATATATATATATATATATATATATATATAATAAGATATCCTACTAATCTGATCCAAAAAGGTTTTGATTTTGATGGGAAAAGATGGCAGTAATTTTTGATCCATCCAACCATCTTTAGGCTGGTTTTTGTCCACGTTTGTTCAGCTTTGTGCAAATTGTGCAGGTACGAGAAACCACTGACCAATCACATTTGAGTGGATGGGATTAAGGACGGGGGCCACACTGCTACCGAGCTACATTAATAAAAAATGGTGGCAAGAATGACAGCTTTTAAGTCGACTTACAGAAATGATTACTCTTGAATCGGCATATTTCTTAGATAAATGTAAAAAAACAAACAGAAGAATGCATGTGACACCTAGTGAGGGCAAATCAAAATGAAATAAAAAGCAAGAAAATGGCAGTTGAGTCTGGTTATCAGACCACTATCTAGCTGCATCTATCAAATAGTAAAGTATAAAAGCTGTCTTTGAAATGAAGTATGACCATATACTATTTATGATAGAGCAGGACGTTTCTTACAAGACAGAATAACAGTGTTGTATAAATGTTCCTCTCTCTTCTCATGAACTAAAATATGAATTTAACACATATCGCGCACAAACCCCTGGTGGTTTCGAATTGCGGAACACTTAAATTCATCTGTTTCTGTACTTGCTGCCAGTTCTTGACAAGTTGTTATTCTAACAAGGCTTCCATTTCATGCAAGAAAAAAAAGAAGATTAATAGCAGCCTTAATTCCTTGGTACAATCATAAAACAGAAACAAAGATGAGTTTCTTTCCAAAAGTGATTTCCTCTCAGCTGTAATACTGCTTTTTCTTCCTCTTAGCTGGACACAGGCACAATTCTACCTTACAACTCTCATCAAAACAAGAACAAGTGTCCAAAGCCGGCGCAGATGGGATGAGATTGTGTTCAATAAAATTACGTTTTTCAGAACTAGTTAAAAATGAAAAGAAAAAAAAAATAAGAAAAGTCAAGCTCAAAACTGGAGTGAGGCGTCCGTGTGGCAAAAACAAATCGATAGACAGAGCAGATGAATCCAATCCTGGCTCATCAGATGAATCCCCTGGGATAGCTGAGCGCTCCCCAACACTGCCCACCCATTACTACTCAATCCCTACCAAATCCCAACACAAAGCCGCCATATCCTACAAAGCAACCACTTGGCTTGGAAAGAAGCAACACTACAGTACCTCCTGCCTCCCATATGATGGAAATATCACATTGGACCTGCGTGAAACTCACTGAAATCATGTTTTGATGTCAGAGATTGGTTAAAGTGATAATAAAAGGGATAGCTGATTGTTAATTGCACATCCTTGTGTATCTTCTGTAGCACCGTGGGGCTGGTGGGAACCAGCAAATGGAAAAAAAGATCTTTGAATTAAAATACATAGTGCTCATATGGTATAAGAAATGTTTACGGAGTTGGTACAAAGTCTTAAAAGTTTGGAGAATGCTCAATTTTAACCGTTACATTTTCAAGGTCAGGAATATGCTTGAATTCGAATGTACTCCTTGAAAAATACTTACTTTTCAACATCTACAGAGTTTAATGCCGTCAGCGCCGTGTTTAATGCAAATGTAGCTATTTATGGGCGTTTTTTTGTGTGAACATGTTGAAAATGATTCAGTGGCTTTTAGATCTAATGACAAATTGTATTAGTTAATTCCGATGTTTCAGAACAAATTTGAAAACCCATGTTTAGTTTGCTTGCAGTTCTATGATAAATTAATTTAATTAGACACTGTAGTAGCATATTAAGCTGTACAGCTGCACAGCATGCAAAGATTTGTGTTTGAGTGAAAAACGGTGTATTTAAACAATGAGAATATATCATTTACAGGGGCAGCAGATCTTTGACTCACAGGGTTAATGCACAGGGATTGTTCCTGCCACTGTGTGACGGCTGTTAAGTGTTAGATATGTGCTGTTTAAATACCATGAAGTGCTTCTGTGAGGACGTGTGTGATTAGCTTAGCGGTCCGTATGTATGTATAGTCTCATTTAATATAATGATGTCAAACGTGTGGAATAACTAATGGTTACAGTGAATGCACTGGTGAAAGCTTTTGTGGGCAATGGATGGTTTTCATGGTGTAGGTAAAGGGACTAAAACACACGGTGGTGTTCTTCTTCACGTGGCTACCAAGAACGTGTCCCTATCATTTAGAACATTTCTTCCATGTGACCATTCCAACTGACTGTAAAATTTATTTTTCAGAGACGTCATTACATTCTTTGGGGAGAGCCCTTAATACTTCCCGTGCCAACAACTGTGTTTATGTCCTACTTTCATGTGTCTGCCTCTCAAAGTCTCTTATTAGTTATAAATATGGATGCTTTGCACATTCTCTTCTTCAGAATAGCCGTGCCTGTTTGAAAATAGAGGCATATTTTATGTAAACAATTGAATTCCAGTTTTCTAACCTGCCTCGAAAACACTATTTTACAAAATGAATGATTAGAATTCTGAAGGTGTCAGATATGATTGCTCATTACAGAACAGCATCACTGCTAACCAGTGAAACCTATGAAGGTATTGATCTAACTGACAGCAGCTCTGGGCTTACAACAGCCTCATAGCCACTAAATAACACAGGAGAACAATGGATGAAGAACAACAATAAGTCAAGTCAAACCTTGTACTCACCTTTCTGACTTCTGAGGAGTTTAATAGTCAACTTCTAGAATATGGAAAGTTTACTCAATCGAAACTAATCAAATATGTAGGCAACTATACAGTGAATTCTCCTCATTAAGGAGACTTGGACTTTGATGCGCCTGTGTTGTATGCATTTCCACAACAACATGGGTTACAACCAAAAGTGATAGCTCACCTTTTCCATAAGGACCAGGGCTTTTGATATATTGACTGATAGCAAGACAGATCAATGAGTTTGATTAACTAATGACGAGTGATTCAGCTGTTTCAAGTCATATAGAAACCTTTCATTTGGATTGTTTGGTGTCAAAGGTCATTCTTTACCAGTTTGGGGAAGCAGTGCAGGAGATATGATGCTGATAAATTCACTCACACCATTAGAGGGTGAAATAACAAAATGAACGAGCTGTTTGTTTCAGAGGGATGTCCTGCTTCAGCGAAGATTGTTTGCTTTGTCATTTTTAATTTGCTTTCAAGCCAAGTCAGTTTTATTTATATAGCTCAATATCACAAATCACAATTTTCCTCAAGGGGCTTTACAATCTGTACAGCATACAACCCCCTCTGTCCGAAGTCCCTCAATCCGAATGAAGAACCCCCCCAAAAAAAATGTTTGAGTCTCACCACCTCCTCTCCACCATAGCGACCTGGAAAGAGGACAAACACAGAAGAGGACAACAGCATTCACACAGAGAGGACAGACAGACAGAGGGGGAAAGACGCTCCTACAGGTTCCTCCAGGAAATGATCTTCCTAGCTTGAATTTGAGCTTCCACTGCTATGCTAAATGCATTTCACTTCACCAAAGACGTTTGTGGGAACATTTTACATTATATAATGCAGTTATAGTCCTGCATGCACAGGAAGTCATATTTTACATGGTTTTTCTATATAAAAATGTCCATAATAATGTTGTGTTGTGTTTTTAATGGCTAGGCAGGGATATATGGGCTTCCAGGGCTAAACACAGCGTGTTACTGTAGCTCAGAGGAAAGGTAAATGTTAAACTATTCAGAATACCAGAATAATGTAGGAAGAGCACAGTTCTATGCCGTCAGCGCCGTGTTTAATGCAAATGTAGCTATTTATAGGCTTTTTGTGTGTGAACATGTTGAAAATGATTCAGTGGTTTTTAGATCGAAGACTGACAAATTGTATTAGTTAATTCCAATATTTCAGAACAAATTTGAAAACCCATGTTTAGTTTGCTTGCAGTTCTATGATAAATGCATTTAATTAGACACTGTAGTAGCATATCAAGCTGTAAAATGCAGCGAGAATGCAGTGTAGACAGTCACTGACATACAAGTGTTCCCATAACAGAATAAGCAAGGGAATAACTTTTAGCTGCCATGGCACTAACACCAGCCATTATGTAGTTCCATCAGATACAGGGGCACTGATTCAAATTGTTTTTGCTCAGTGCTAACAAATGGACTGTCACACGTAATGGTGCAGAATAAAACATAGTCCCATTTGACACTATGGCCAGGGACATGGACAGCATGGACACATGGAGCAGATGTTGCTCAGCTCAAACAAAGGCCAAGGCCTCCATCCAGCCTCACGCCTCCTCCTGTATTGTTGAACCAACACCGTCTGCATTCATTTGACACTCTTACCCAGATCGACTTCTGCAGCGGCGCAGGTACGGATGGGTTTTTTCCTAAAGGACACCATGACATCGCAAGTTGGCCGTTTCAAAAATTGAACCTGTGACCATCTGGTTACAGGGTAATCTCAGGAAACACAAGGCCAGCACGCCTGCTGTTAGGTAATGAGAGTGTCCAGGAGCATTAGACCGATATAGCTGCGTATATGACCAATACTAGCCTTTAATTATCATCAACAGAAACATCCCTTATATTCTGCAGGGGCTGGGATACATAGCAGAAGGACTTTGCAATATAATGTGAAGCAAAGCAATATAACAACAACATACACTGCAGCCACAAAACTGACCCCACAGCTAAATCACAAGCGCTCTGACACAAAAACATTGTAATCTTCACAAAGGTAGGATATGCAAACAAATCCAACAGTCCAATGAGAACTGTTGGATTTGTTTGCATTATGTTTCCAAGATATTACTGTTACTGTCTGCAGCAATAACAGTGGCAAGAATACCATTTTGGAAGAAACATTTTTTATTTATTTTTTTATTCTTTCTATTATAAAGATGGAACAAAGACCTGCAGCTGGTCTCCAAAGACTACTTCAGCTAAATGCTAGGCAGTGGCATTGGTTAGCATGCAGTCTGAGATGACGTTAGACAATCCCAGACCTGAAAGGACTTCAGGTTTATTATGATTGAATGAAAACCTTCAACACTACAACAAATGTTCAAGTCGTGACATACAAGCTTAGAAGTTTGCAGTCTTCCACATGACGATCAGTAAATCCCTTTATTAGCTTCATGTTTGGACTCTCTTAGCTATTGATTGCAACTGACAAGTGTGTTCGTAAAATACATCATCATAGATATGTTGTTTTGAAAGTACTGGAAATGTAGATTTCTGTAGTTTTTAATCCACACACATTTGCTTTGGATTGACGTTAAGAATTTAAATGTTAATGAGGCATCACCACCAGAACTATTGTTATTTTTTGAGCAATTACTGGCCCTTGTGTGTTATTTGTTAGTGCTTAATGGCTGTATTCCATATATGTATGGTGCAAGCTGCAGAATAGGGTTTATGCAAGGGGAGGGGGGGGGGGCTTTGGGTGATAACAATGAGGAATGCAGTGACTGAGCAAGAAAATCCACACAACATGACTTAATATATGGCTTTCTCACAAAGCTTTGCTTACCTGCACACATTTTTGGATAAGATCAGCACTCCTTTCTCTGCACCGGTCCCTAGGCCAAAAAGTGTGGGAGGTTATGGGAGAAACTGCAACTTCATTTTTTGCCTCTTTGAGGATGTGCAGCAGTGCTTTAGAAATCACACTAAATGCAGATGGCATGCTTTATTATTTTAATCACGCTCTGTTGTTTGGTTTAGTGATTCTGATTCATTGATTGAAATAAAGTGTGCGCGGTCCAGCATTCAGCTGCTCCATTGATCGCTGAAGATTCCCAGTGTGGGCAGCAGGTTGATCATTTCCTTTTAGCCTGGAAGGGGGAAGATTTTTCTGTTAGATGTATGTCATGTTGATAAGAGTGTGGCAGCCATGGTGGCGGCAGGTATGGAGTACATGAATAATCCATGAAGGGAAGATGTATATTCTGTTGCTTGAAATTGAGAAGCCATTATTCAACTTCAGTTATTTTGTCACAGACCTGCTGACATTTTTTTTTAAGGAATACAGTAGATGTTGTTCAGAAATGCATCTTTTCTGAGTCATAATTCAGTGTGCATTGTGCTTATCTGAGGACCCATAAATCAAACATGCTGCTTTTTTGCAAAGTTTATTCAGATGGTGGGCTGCATTATCACATGATTGGTGTATCAAAGGGGCCATGCCATGATAAACCCTAAAGTCAGCACAGTAAGGAAAGCACAAGTGGCATGTTGACATCACTTCTGAATACTCATTAAAACACCAGGGTCACTTTTTCATCAACGTTCACTGAGTCCTCCTGTTATTTTCCTTCATATTCCTTTCTTATGATAGATGTTACACATTAGTTCTTGGTGTTCCTATTTATAATGCGTTGTAAGCTATCATTAGTATTAGGCTTAGAATCTGTACTGTGGACTGTTCTCCTTGTTTGGCCTCAGGTGAATATAAGATAAACTGGAGATTTATGGGCAGAATACATGCCAGCGTGTCCCCCTTGCCAAAGAAAAATGTGTGTGAGGCTGAAGCAGCGCAAAGCTCAGACTGGGATACTTGAAATGCTTTTTCTCCCTGATTTAATTGAAGCCAAGCAAATTCACTGGGGACAGAAACATTGTGGTTGTCTTTCTGACAAAGCTTTGGCCACAAATGATGACTGTGCGTTTGGCTCACTGCTTAAAAAAAATAAGTATACAGTCTTCTGACTTGGTCCATTGCAAAAGCATGTAAACATTAATGTGTGTGATCTAATGTAGCAATAACATGAGAGAGGGTGGTACTTGTGTGATTGGGGGTGTGACAGTGATTTGGCAACTGTAGTGGTGAGATACTAATGAGTTGTGTGTAACAGACAACTACAAACTTCTAGTCAGTGGGTACGATGCCGTTGTCACATCTGATTTCACTGTTGTTTCTCCAAAATAATAATTTTGATGTGATGCATCATTTCCATGATTCCACTGAATTCTTCTCACAAGGAAATATAATCTTTAATGACATTGTAGAATATGGTTTTCTCACTGTTTGGATGTTATTGAATGCTGCGTTCAGGCCTCGAGCGTCCGGGTTCAGCGTTCAGTTTTCATTCCACTTGGAAAACGGAAGCTAGTTTACGTAGCTTGCTAACCTAACCGCAGGTGTTATTGCAAGTCATCTGCAGCTCTCACTTTATAAAATGTCACTTCTTCGTGTGATTTGTTAGATTGACAGCAGTGTTTAACTCAGCAGCCAGTCATCATGTGACCTCAGCTCTCTGTACGTCACCCCGTGATGTCAATCACGGCATCGAGTGACGTGAAGAGTCGTGGAGTGATGTAGGGAGTGCTGAGCAACAGATAACACTAGTCCCCCAGCCTGTGTGGTCGCTGCAATGGAGATGATATTACAAACTATTTTTAGTGTCAACCCACACAGATATTGCACCTGTTTCATTAGACTACCCTCAGTGTCAGGCGACACCTAAAATCCTCGCCTCATGGAAAACACTAATGTAAGTGATGCTATTACTGCAGAGAAGTAAATAAAACTTAAATGTCTTCTGTTTGGTAATTACAGTTTTAAACATAGGTCAAAACTAACAGTAATGATATATTTATTTATTTCGCAGCAAAAATGAATTTTAATTTCAGTTTAACTTCAAGATACTGAAGCCTGCAGGCAGACTTAAGACCAAATCATATTAGTGTGAACTCCTGCACACCACAGCTGGTTAAAAACAAACAGAACATTTGCATACGCCCTCACACTTTGAGTAATTTCATTACTTTGGGGCCTCCTATTGGGATTTCCCTTCAGTCTGTCACGATGAGCAAATCTGGTGAAAACTCAATTTTTCACAACTGTGTCCCCAAATAAACCTCGACTTACACGTTTAGGTGACTGCTCTTCATATTTCAGACACCATGTCTTCTGTAAATTTTTCTTTCAGTCAGGAATCAAGACTGTCTTATTTACTCCCCAGGGTTTGTTTCATCTATATGATTTTGTTTTACCCCCCTCCCCTCCTTTCATTTGTCGACAAAATCATTCCTAGCATTGCTTTGTTGAAAAAGAACACAAATCATTTAACTGTAATTTCCATGCAGGACGCCTGGTGAAAGAGTGATGTAGTATTCCTTGTGCCATAGCTGTCAGAAGTATCTGTCACTGGCAGGACTATTTAAGGAAGAATATTTATCAAACGCAATAGAACTGGGGCTCAGAATACTGATAAGTCTCTGGTGATGACGTTTTAGGGTCAGTGCCATGGGATTTTGGTTGTTAAAAAACAGTGAAAGTGGGCTTTATCAGTATTTTTGCCTTTTTGTGATTGTGCTATTTTTCAGGCACAGCGTTACAACCATTTGCTGATAGCTGCAGCACTGATGTCATCAAACTATTTAGCAAAAGTAAAAGAAAAATAAAGTTAGGATGATTTTATTAACATTTCTTTCTCCTCGTGCGACGTACTGGGTCATCTATGCAAATGAAAGCCACAGAAATATGGAACGTGCCACTCTTTGTCGATACTTCGCTCATAATTCTTCCACTCCGGTGAGCGCTTGCTTGTGTGTTTTATCTGTAATGTTGTAAGAGCTCAGCGTCAGTTTACTAGCATGTAAGGACAGTGGGGGTTGCTCTTGATGCTTGTTCACACTGTTCCTTTGTAGCTTTCTGGCATGGTGAACATGCATGGAAGTAAAGATACACACCTGCTGCTTCAACGCACAATTCCCTCTTGAGGAAAAAGGTGTTTGATCTCTGATATCGTGAATGGAGCTCTCCATTTCTATATTGGTTTTAAAAAATGGTCCATATAAAAAAAAAGAGGAACTTGTCTGAAGAAAGAGTAATGTACAACAAATACAGGAGAACTAGACTCAGTCTCAGCAGTGCACTTATGAACTCCTTAGAAAGAGAACATTTTTTGGGTCAAATTGCAATATATGTTCTATGTTTTTCTTTTCTGTGTTGTAGATTTAGGCTTCCAGGTGACATTGTAAACCCTCTGTTGATCAGCTGATTTACCCCCTTGCTCTCTCAGTACAAATTACAATATTTCTATTTTGTTTAGTGGGTTTAGCTGCAAATTGAATTTTTCCAATTTGGAAAAGTCATGTTTTTTTGTAGTTTTGTTTAGAAAGTGTTGGCAGGAAATTAATCACAACTGACATTCAGTAAACACATTTTACAAAATAACAACTAAAAGCTGCAGTACCTGCGCCTTATTAAATTGCGTTTTTCTAATGGCATAAAGACATCTCACTCAACAGATTATTAACTTCACTGAGCTTCCACAAAACAAACACTGCCAGACAAGAACCATGTAATTAGATGATGGCAATAAAAGTATGGTTGAGATTAGGGACAGACTGCGGTTATGGCAGATAAACTATGGGGAATGTATAGTCTGGGTTTGGTCAGTGGTGAAAGGTGCCACAGCATTTATAAAATCATTGTTCATTTACTGTGTTTTCTTTAATGTTTCATCACATTAAAAACATTGCCATCATGTCCATTAACTGTGTTTTAAGTTAAGTTTTCAATTATATCAAAACAGAAGAAAAAATGAATAATTATCCAAATCGCTCTTGTTTAAAATGCAGTTTTGCAGCAGCTAATGACATAACAACTCATGCTTGCCGGCTGTCATAGTAACACAACACGCTTTCCTGCTCTGGAGTTTTTATAGGAGCTCAGCGGTCAGGAAAATAGTGTCCATCAGAGCAGGCAATGGAAAGATTTGACATGATAAACAGAGCCCTCAGTACAGTCTGAGCCGAGCGACACATTTAAAATCCGACTCAACCCTACTCTGCTAACGGTTTAATGGACAGGTTCTGGCTGCTTGTGGAAGACGGGTGTCCACCACTGTCTGATTGCACATCCACTGTGATATTAGACATTTCCAACATCATATGTGTGATCTGGGCCTCTCATCCGTGGTACATGACAACAAGACAAGAAACAGCAGAGTGACGGAGAATGCACCTGTATCATTTAACTTAGTTTTAATATAATAAAATATAACAATATTGAATCTAAAATTATTAAAACTGATAAGTATCTGTGAACTCAGTGTTCACACTGCATGCTTGCATTACACTGGGGGTTGTGAATGGTTGTCTGTCTCTATGTGTCAGCCCTGTGATTGACTGGTGACCTGTCCAGGGTCCCCGCCTCTCGCCCAATGTCAGCTGGTATTGCCTGCAGCCTCCCACGACCCTCTGAGGGTGAGACATCTATATGACTAAAGTGAGTTGTGTGGTTTGGGCATCATTTAGTTTCTTTATGACGGCCACTTGCAGATATCCTCAAAAATAGGAACACAAATGTATTTTTTCCTGTTTGCAGCTCCTCTCTGGACATTGACCATTATTTGACATTGTGATGCACAGCACTACAACAGGCAGTCTCCCTAGTGACCTTCAGGTTTGGAGTCCAGAGCATCTCATTCCCTTTGACACTGTTTGCCATTCAGGCTGTAATTGTCACTTGCTCAAGGCTTTTAAAACCATCAAAAGCTTCTCAGTGCTGGGTGCATGACAGTATATCTCAGCTCTCATCAGAACATTGGGCTGCCAGAGAAACTGCCCTCCAAGAGCTAATCCAGCCCCCCTGAGGTGCTGTTCCAACCAAACTAATTATTCTGTGTAACCACACCAGCTGGAATACAGCCACTGCAGCTGGAAAATACAGGTTGGGAGTGAAACATTACAGTGTGATTCCCATCTCTGACCTTATTCCCCCCATTCCCAATGTAGATGACATGCACTATTTTCCACTCCTTTTGTCATAATAACCTTTCTCTGGCACTCCAGCCTTTGCTTTCATATCTGATTGAGTTTTATGTTTGCGGACTTGGATGTGTTGAATGCGAAGTGGAGACCTACCAACAGCAGGGTGATGTCATGGAGCATCTTTCAGCCCTGAAGTCTTGACCATCACTGGGCCAGCAAATATATCAAGGCGCTTCCCAGTTTGTGTTCTGCTCTCAGAGGAAATAGGCTCCCTGGGGCTTGAAGGCCTTCTCTTGATCCTGTGGTGATACCAAGGATTTACGGGGACTCTAGTGATTAGCCAGAGGGGAAATGGGAAAACAGGGCAATCGCTGCCAGCAGTGTCACATCAGAAGAATATGGACAAACACACACACACACTCATATGCCTGTGCTTGTGTTCATGCACAAATACACTAACATGCAAGCAAGCACACACAGGCCTCTGCATCGCTCGCAAACAAAAGGCAATAATACACATTCTTATTGGAATGCAAAGTATGTTTCTGCCACTGTTGATGAGGAATTCTAAAGGTTATATAAACTGCTGTTTTGCCACTTTGTTTTAGTAAGCTCAGCATATGAATATGCATCATTTTCTAACCTTGAAAATCACCATATCCCCACAAATCATACCTCCTTGATATTGATTGTAGGAGTCCCACAAGTCGTGTCTAGCCTTGAAGATGAAACACTTGATCCCAAAACGTACCCTCCCTTCACTACTAACACTTGCCTCAATGTAAGCATGTTCTGTGGATCCAGCTTTTAACTGTAGTAGTGTAGAGAGCTGACATTTTCTTGATCTTTTTGCCACAGTATAAGAGCTAGGGTTAGGCCTGAATCAGATTGCTGCCCCCGCCATGCTACAAAGCAAAGTGCAATTGTGTGCCTCAGTAGAAACAGAGCGAGTGCAGCCTGACAAGAGGTAAGGGAGTTGCATCATTCTTAACACAAAGTTTGACATCAACTTGCAAGCAATTAAGGTTATCCAGCTAGCTAACTGAGCTAACATAAGTAACAAACGGGGTAACACTGATTAGAACAAAGAGACATACAAGATAAAGTCTGCCTACATCTGAAGTTTTAACACCTCCTGTCTTGTCCGTGAGGCACACGGCAGACGTTTCAGTGTGTAGTTCTGGCGATATGTGGCTTAGTCGAGTGCTCAGGGGAGTTCCCCAAAACACATTGAAAATTAAGAGACTCACAGCTGCTGCAATGACATCATAAACAACAGCATACACATTTTTGTTGTCATGTCTGAAATTTACAGAAGTCATTACTGAACAATGAATGGATGAATAACATACAGGGGATACAGATCATTTTTTGTGGGAGCAGCATGTGTCATTGTGATGGTGCTGGTTGGCCGCAATCCACTTCTTATATACTGTTACTTATAAACTTATAAGCCTATATACTTATAAACTGTATATGATCTATTTGACTAATTCTTCAGTACAGAATTAAATTTTACCAAACCAATTACAAAGACATTGGCGAATGTCTCATCTCCCAGAGGACCTCCTACAGCTCTGCTCTCTCTCACGCTATGCTTCTGGGGTTGCAAAAAGCAATTAAAGGCACCACCTGTTTCTGCATTCCTTCTGCCTCCACTGTTGGGTAATTGGAAACCTCTGTCTATTGGTGCTGGTGTTCGACCTCATCTGCAGCTGATATTTCACACTACTGCCCCTTAAAGCTCAAAAATAAGACACAATACTCAAGTGTGAAACGTTTTTTAAGCTAACATTACCTGGAGGGACCGTGTAGAGATTCCAGGCTCTTCAACAAGATCTTTGAAATAGTCTATAATATTTGGTGTTATATGTGCACAGTATAGGCTTGTCTTCGATAGGATATCAGTTCCATATGGGTTTGCTTATCTTAGTTCTCAACTGTAACATTGTGGCTTTATCAGGTGTAAAAGCTTCATGAAATCTTTTCGACTTGCTGTTCTAAACACTCACACAAAAAGGTATTGTATCTCACCAATAGGAGTCCTCCATAATGACACTGAAAGCTAAAGGTTTCCTCTTTAGAGCTATTCACTAAGCTTCTCTGAGCAACATTTACTAAGAAATGCAGAGCACTCCAGAGCTAAGAGAAAAGGCAGGGTTGACCTCATTGCTAGTGATAATGTTTTTTTAATGAATGAGCTTACTACACCTACACTGAGCTCCTGGTAGGGAAACAATATCTGTTGGTTAATGTATTATTAAATTAATTACAAGAGATGGACCTGTCAGAATGAATGTCTTTGTGTGAATGGAAAGTCACTGCTCCCACTGTCCACCAGCAAGTGACATCCACATGGGACATCCTGGGTCTCAAAAAGCAGCCTCAGCCACTGCAGGCTACATGTACTGAGTGATAAGAACTGTTTTAGAAACCGAAGTATATTACCAAGCACCTACAGTATGGTGCTCAAACACCATAGCATCCATTCCATCCACTTGTGTTAGGAGAATATTAGGAGTTGGGCTCATCATGATAAACAGCTGGTGGCTCTAATCTTCCTGCGGAGTGCCATTAAATCAGAAGGTGTAACCTCAGACTCATTGGCCTTGGCTCATTTTCTGTGAAGAACATATATAAGAACACCTTTTCAATTACTGCACTCTGTACACCCCCCCCCCCTACACATTTATATTACATATGTGGTGTTCTGGTCACACAAGGTTGCAATATTGTTATATTTCAAGCATCGACACCTGTCTGCTCCCCGATTTTCTGCACATTTTACCTTCTGTATTGCGGGAACCTTTCTAGATTTTCT
>JAVQJL010008713.1:0-14665 GCA_036024295.1 Nannoperca obscura | reverse complement strand
ATTGCTCAGTTTGGCTGGACGGCCAGGTCTAGGAAGAGTTCTGGTCGTCCCAAACTTCTTCCATTGAAGGATTATGGAGGCCACTGTGCTCTTAGAAACCTTGAGTGCTGCGTAAATTCTTTTGTAACCGTGGCCAGTTCTGTGCCTTGCCACAATTCTGTCTCTGAGCTCCTTGGGCAGTTCCTTCGACCTCATGATTCTCATTTGCTCTGACATGCACTGTGAGCTGTAAGGTCTTATATAGACAGGTGTGTGCCTATCCTAATCAAGTCCAATCAGTTTAATTAAACACAGCTGGACTCCAATGAAGTAGAACCATCTCAAGGAGGATTAGAAGAAATGGACAGCATGTGAGTTAAATGTGAGTGTCACAGCAAAGGGTCTGAATACTTATGACCATGTGATATTTCAGTTTTTCTTTTTTAATAAATTTGCAAAAATTTCTACATTTTTGTTTTTTTCTGTCAAGATGGGGTGCTGAGTGTACATTAATGAGAAATAAAATGAACTTTTTAAATTTTAGCAAATGGCTGCAATAAAACAAAGAGTAAAAAATTTAAAGGGGTCTGAATACTTTCCGTACCCACTGTATTATCATTAAAGCCAATAGGTAAGTAGTGTGACATTGAAAAGCTGCATTGGAAAGTGCAGGAACTGTATTGAACACCATGGACACAAACTCAGGAGCCAATTTGTGCCTGGGTATGTATGAAGACATTTGCGATCCACCAAATTCAGACTACAGTCTAATGCAAAGTAGTATAGGCAGACAATTGCCGTTAAATCGCACAGAGAACCGACAGGGAAGAGGGGTGCATCTTCACTTAAAATGGTTGATGACCTTATTGCCACAAGGCAGAAACAATTGCTTGACAGCCAGATTGTGACTTTTAATTCAAAAGAACTGCCAGTAAATAGAGAAGGCGGCATGAAACACCAGTGGAATTATGGACCTTAACAGAGCTGGAGGGTATGAAGACAACAAAGAAAAGAGCAGACATAAGGAGTAAAAAAACCTTTACTCTTCATTTCCTTGGGTTGAGAAATTAAACAAGGAGGGCAATAAGGAAGCTGGTGTCAACAGAAAGTCTCCAAAGATTTCTTAAAATGCCTGCAAGCAATGCACAAGAGTGACTAGTGATATTAATGCTCAGTTATATTTTTAGCTGCATTTCATTGTCTGAAGTTATAAAAAAGAAGCATATTAGAGCCTGGAAGGTATTAGTGGTAAACTTTGATAATTTGTGCTAGGTGATAATATGATTGCTGAATTTGCTCCCAGGAATTAATAATTTGTGTGAATCATTTGATAGAAATGATCTCCTATCCTGTAAATATACTTAATGGATGTCAAAGATAAAAACAGTGTTATGTTTAATAGCCAAAACCTGATGTACAGTACCAGTCAAAAGTTTAGACACACTTTCCCAATGAAGTGAATGGGAAACTTTTGACTGGTACTGTATATGGATGAATATCTGTCTAAAATAAAATTATTATTAACCCCGAGCTGGCCAGCAATGGGTAGACAAGTGCTGAAACAACCTGCAACTGATATGAATAAGGGTAAAAAGAAAAGCAGTGACAGGAGGCAAGAAAAGAGGCAGAAGCACGTCCATGTTGTATTATCTATTATGTTTACTCGCGTTTCTATGTGTTCTTTTACAACTTATAATCAAAAATTAAAGCTTGTTGGCATTGCACATACTCACATGTCTCCAAACTTGCAACAACCTTCAGCTAAGTAAAGTTTTTGCCTCTTTCACTTTGATATATTTTAATGCACACCAAACTAGAAACTTAAATAAGGCAGAGTCTGCACTGTGTGCTGGTAACACGTAGGGGGCTCCTCAGTTCCCGAAGATGAACTGATTATGTTTTTAACATACAGCAGCGCTGCAACTCCACTCTGTCACTACATATTGAGTAATGCCACCCACATAATCTAAGCGTGATAAACACTATTTTGCAGGTGAATGGTTTTCTTCATCTTGTGATCTTGAATCACTGAATATGTGATCAACCATATTGTTTAAACAAATAATTCATTAATTTCGAATAAAGCTATCTAAACATCTTGGCTAACAGATTAACACATTCTGATAAGAGCAGTGGTACTTTCCCTTCTGAAGAAGCTGCATTTCATACAATCCAGTGTTTACAACATTTATCACTTGCCATTCAGTGGTTGATATAACCATCATGGTTCATGTTCAGTAAAAGTCGTCCACACTTTTTTATTTTGGTTTAAAAAGATGTTCTAAACAACTCAACTCTAACAAATAATGTTGATGAGTAATGGGTGAAGCTTACAATGTAGATCTGGCAGATGCAATTCAAGTTACAAATTGAATGTATGAATTGAATGAAGTTAAAGTTCATTGTTGGAACTAATATTTTCATAATTGACGAATTGAGATTATTTTTTAATGGTAGGGTCTATAAAACATCATAAAAACAGCTAAGAATGAAGAATGTTTTCTTGAGCACACAGTGATGTCTTCAATTGTCTTGTTTTGTTTACAATGATAAAATACAGAAAAGCAGTGAAAAGCACCCTCCACCTCTGCTTCTGGGCCCTCCATACTGGTCGGCCGGTCTCTCTCTCGCTCTCTGCCCCGCAGTTCAGCCTCCTCCAGCTCCAGCCTCTTGTCCCCGAGTCTTTGTCTTGCTGGTTTTCCTTTCCTACCCGGACTCTGCGCTCCTCTGCCTCCTGACCCTGCATCATCCCTTGAAGCCTCATCCCCCGTGGCCACCCCATCCGCAGCTCAGTAAAAATAAACACCTTGAGAAACGCATTCTGCCTTTGGTCTCTGTGTCTGCACGTGGGTCTTTCAGCAGCATAACATAATCCTCATATTGTAAAGAATTACTTTAATGTTTAAGATTTTTGCATAACTATTAACCAATTATCAAAATATTTGAAGATTAATTTTCTGTCAGTCGACTAATTGATACATCAACTAATTGATCAAGCTCTGAACCTGAACTCAAAATATCTCAAATCTAGGGTGACATTACTGGGGCATATGGCAATAACAAGCTTTCAGCATAATCCGGATTGCTAAAAAGGTCACAGACATTTGTTTAAAAAAATTGCCTTTTCACACATTAAAATATAAATTCTCAGTGCATTATTAGTGCACAGGCGCAGACAGACAGACTGCAATGAACACGGATATTTGTCCCAAAACAAGCAACAAAACTTACACTGCTGTTAACAAACCAAGTGTATTTCAATTAAATTACACATATTTTTATCCAAACAAGTTACAAAGAGCAAACGTTATTGAAGCAATTATGCTTTCATCAACGGTTTTGATTATACGATTTTTGTGAGTTCTGTGTTTGAACATTTGATGCTTTGCCGCACTGAATTACATGAATGCTTTTTGTAGGACTGTGATGGTTTCTGCCCACACACACACACACACACACACACACACCTGGATATCACCTAAAAGTCATATCCAGCATGCTTAATGACATCATTTAACTGAGGGGAGGTGAAGGTACTCTTAGCCTGCCACATTTTCCTAATTGTTTTTTAATTACACCTCAGACTGTATCATCTGCAGTCATTTGAGACAGCAGGTCAGTTTCCTGATAGTGTGATAAAACATTACTAATGTAGTTCTTTTAAATCTTCCATTTGAATCCATTCAAAGCTGTTTATTAAAAAATATCTTTTCAAAGATCTTATTACAGAACTGTGTAATGTTATGACAATACATTGATTGTACATTAACATATTAGATCCCAAAATGCTTCATTCTGATGAAATTATCACTGAGCCCACATGCACTGTGCATTACTGGTGTCAATCACATGGACAATTAGTGCAGCTATATTTCACCAAGGCTCAACAGGCTCCATAGGTTTCCCTGTAGAACCTGCCTGTCTGGAATGTAGGGTGTTTCTGCAGCAGTGGAAAGATCCGAAGGCTGAAGATCATATGGCATAACGATGATGACATTGAGTTCTCTGCCTCTCCACAAGCCATGCTTGCTGGCAACATGCAGCTGTCTCTCCAGTCGTCTTGAAGATGATGACCTTGAAGTGGGTAGCAAAGCACCCTTCCTCTCCTGTACTCATTGAAGATTTCAGAGAGTTTCCCCCCACTGTCCCTTCAAAAAGATGTCCCAGTTAATATCTCAGCAATGGCAGAATACATTCACCTCCCCATGTTGGCACACAGATCTCTGCCTGAACTTGGCCCCATGCTTCTGGGTGCATGTGGCTTCAGACAGACTTCAGAAATGTTGATGTTTCATGCTTCTTTCATGGGCAAGTGTTGGCAGTAGGTCAAGTAAGTCTGGCAGGAGACCTTGTAGCAAAAGTCCCAGGTTTCAATTTTTGTGACTTCAATAGACTGCAAATCTGATAAGTTCAACTATAGTGTTGGTTATTTTGATGAAGACATAATGATGTAGTGTAATAAAGAGATGGTAAAATATCTAAATAAAATCTACCTATCTAGCAGCGACATGAATCGGGTCAATGTATCTATATCAGCTCTGTTGCAGCTAAGCAGGTAATGCCTTTCTCTCAGCAGAAGGTCTGCTCATTTTACATGGGATTTACAAGGATTGTGTGTTTCAAAGAGACCAGGCTTTGCCAGAACTGTACAATTTTACTGATCTAAGATAAGCAGCAATTGTTGACTTCCAACTTGTTTATTGTCAACATGTTTGATGACAACAGCTGGTCATCTTGTGAGCACTTCATCCTGCTTGTATTTTTCAGGTACCACCAAAGATGTAGTCCTAACGGCACCATGTCCTGTTTTGGAACTAGTAAGAGGTGGTGGTTCTTGTTAGCATGACCGTGCCTTGTCCCCACAAGGCAAAATTTCCTATTTCTTGTCAAAATAAATAACCCTATTTCGACAAGATCCTCACATGATCAGCAGTAAAACCTCTCTGTGCTGGCTGTGCCATTGTCTTCCTATGGGGAAAAAGGTGGCACCCAACTAGGCGAAAGCGCTTCTCTTGGCGTAGAACATCCATTCAAAAATGCCACTGCTCAGTTGCTGTTGACCTTTCAAAGCACAACCAATGAGATAACAGCTGTATGTGACTAGCCAGAAGCTACACATGCAAGCAGGTGAGGTAGACAGGGATGGCAAACTCACTGTTTCCCCCGAACTCTAACAACATTAAAAACATACCACAATCTCACCAGAAATAGTGTTGCATGGTGAAATGTCAGCAGTCGGATCGGGCTTTCAGGGTTGTAAATATAGTTTACAAATGTAGCTACATCCAATGCTAAAATTAGCACTTTAACCACCCTGAGCCACAGGGCGCTCATTAAACCCAGGGATGGCGGTTTGATTCTCGGCTCCTCCAGTCCACATGTCAAAATGTCCTTGGACAAGACACTGAACCCTAAGTTGCTCCCGATGGAGGCCAGCACCTAGCCTTGCAACTCCATCACCATCAGTGTGTGCTTGTGTGTGAATGGGTGAATGAGACCAATCCGTAAAGCTCTTTGGGAACCATTAAGGTTGAAAAGTGTTATGTAAGTATTTCCATTTACTGTTTGCATTTTTGATGATGTATACCCATGCTATGCTTTTCCTCTGCAAATGTCTGAAATATGCTCTGCAATTACACACATGCTTATAGACCCTGCAAGAAGGCTCTATCTGTACTCATAGATCTAAAGTTCAATCTTTAAAGTTACAGTGATGGTGAACATTTTTAAACTGCAGTTAATGGTAAAGAAATCAGATGTTTGAAAGCCCACAGAAAGCATGTATACTTTTCTCCTTGTTTTCTTTTCCCCGTTGTGCTTTCATTATGTGTCAATCCCAACTATCTCCACTGAAGTGGAAGCAGTCAATATCACCCTTTTCTGTACCATGTGAGGGGTGAACTCTAATCATAGACTGCATTGGTCCTCTAAGGGATGCCTCATCTTCCAAATAAAATGTGTTGAAGCAGAAAGAACAACAACAACCTCAATTGCTTTTAAAATACTTGAGAATGTACTTGCTTAATGTAGAATGTTTAGGCTCTAAAGCATGAGAATTTCTTAAGTGATCAGTTTTTTTTGTGATTCTGCCAGGTAATTGTTAAGTCAAACATTTTGTGACAACATTTAGGACTATTTCATCCCAACAACATCTAAAACCCATACGTCTCCATAAGAAGCTTTACAACTTGCATTCCTAACAGTGGCACCCCTAGGCAACCGAATAGTACATTTTTATGGTGACTCACAAGCTAAGCACTATTTTATCATGCTACCAGGCAAACCAGCTGTTGAGAGTTCCATTTGTATGTTATTTGCTTAATATAGAACTTCATTTAATTCAGTTTTTTGTTTAAATGACTTCGATATCATTAATTCACTTAGTGTTTAGTATGGGGAAACAAAGTTGTCAGCAATTGCCCACTCTGGTAAGGCAGCATGCTGTTGCACAGCTACATTGGCAAACCCATTAGACTACATTGTTGAATGTAATAACCAAATGATGGTTGCTGCTGGTGGTAATAGTGCCTTAAGGTTATAGCTGTCAGTGATCATCTCCAGCAATGAGCATTACAGGCTAAGCCTTCCCCGCACCCATCCTCCAGGACCCATAAAGGCCACCCTGCGCTTTTGTTCAGGCAATCAAGATATGCATGGACATTAGTTTCGAAAGCCAAATGGTGCAATTCAACCCTGACCTGCCTTCAGCATAAAATGAATTGAGACTGAATTATTCTCCCCCAGTTACTTTCCTATGCAGCACCATCATAAAGAGCAGTCGCTCTAATTTCCTTTGACAAATCGTTAAAGAGCCCGGCACTAATGTGTCAATTCATCTCTACTCAGGCTACTTGACTACAGTACAGTATCCACACACACACACACACACACACACACACACACAATATTTAAACAAATATGATTGTCACGCAATATACCTTATTGTTTACACAATTTATGATTATATTATAGACTATTTAGTTTTTATGTTTCAATTTTGCTTTTGAAAGACATACAAACGTCTTTTAAGTCCTCAGTCTTTTACACAGATTTGTGTTACATTATGATTTACGATACCTGTAAAATAATACCACCAACCAAAACTAATGCTCTGCATTAGTCCCAAAATAACACCTTACACCGTCAACATTTATGTAACAGGAATCGTTTTGTTCCTTTTGAAATGCAGATTTTGCTCTGGGAATGATTATGTATGGCACATTTTGTTCAGTATATATGGTCAAAATTCAATTCAACAATTCAACTCAACCCTTCACATTTTCCTCTGTTGTACTTTTGGCCTACATTATACAAAGGAGCACCTGTGAATTTGTATTGATCAAATGGAGAGAGAGGCTGCTACAGCCAGTTGAAAGCTGACAAAGAAACCCTAATTTTCCCAGACTGCACAGATACACACTTAAATGACAGACCCTGTATAGCAGTTAAATAAAGACTGACACTGTCCTTTTCATGCACAATCAATTGTGTGTTTGGAAAAAAAAGGTGCACCTCTGAAACCTTTAAAGAAAAACATCTCATTGACTAATTTAATTGAATTTTCAAATAAAAGGCTGTTTCTGTTAAACTCGTGAAATTAGGGGAAATATGTCTTGGAATAGTAGTTTTCTTCATTTCCTTTACAGGATAAATCACATTTTGGTCACTTCACCTTATTGCTGATGTTTCCACAGCCTTGTGATTTTGAGCCTACGTCAGTTTATCTTTCAGCTTCTTTATCTCATTTACCTATGGCTGTATTAGGTCCCAGTGGGGTCACATCCCTGAGTGTATAATGTGCTGTACAGCGGTTATATATTGCATTATAAATCCAGAAATGGCAGAAAATTTTCTTCCACTTATCAAGCACTGTTTGCTGAAATGCTAACTGGTCTAGTATGTCCATTAATTTGTAAATGTTGGTCACGATCCCCCTTTGGTATAGACAAGACAGTGATTATTAAACCAAGTATAACTACAAGTACAAAAACATCAGATTATAGTTCTGAAGAAACATGTTAACATTATCTAGGTGTGGTGTTCCTCTGTTCAGTAAAGCAGGCACACTCGGCATGCCTCACATTTTGTAAACATGGAATGGATTTGTGGCATGCCCTAATCTTTTTTTAATTGTGGGGGTGGGAGGAGTGAGCTTGCTTTTGTGGTTGTTCTCGGTCTAATGCTACTAAGACTATTAAGATTGAACCATGGCAAAGGCTTTGGGAAGTCTTTTGTCAAGTAGATGTTGGTGCAAAGTGATAACAAGATTGAGTTGCTTTCATGGTCAACAACAAAGTTTTGTATAATCCACTGGCAGAGTAGGGGTAATGTGGTGTGGCATCAACAGGAAGGGCTCTAAGCTCATCTTACTTGGTTCAGCTGATTCCAAAATGAGAATCCTACCAGAGTCTTAAACAGAGGGAATGAAATATAACAAAGCACATATGACTCAATTACCTCTGAGCTCTTCATAAACATGTTCTTCACTTTCAGGAATTCCAAGCACAAACATGTACAGCCTTCATCAAAAGAGGTCCAACCTGAGATGATAAGATACAGAGTATCACAATAATATACAAATGGAGGCATTATAACCAGCCAACTCTTTTTCTATTCTATTCTGAATGTGGAAAGAGTAAAAATAGGAGGGGATGGAGAAAATGTATATCATGGTATGAAATCAAACCCTTCCTTGATTGTGCTGGAAAGCCCAGATAGGTTTTGGTACAAACTGTGCACAGACACTCAGAAAATGAATATACTTAATTACGGTTGTTCTTTGTTAGTTCTTTTTTTCCGTTTGCCATTTGTACTGACAGTCTGTGGCAAATTGTCACTTAATATGCTTCTGACAGCACCACTTCCTTCTCCCAGACAACCCATGCAATATTCTATTTTTAAGGCAGCGTACTTCTACCAAAAAAAAAGAAAGAATTGCATTGGTAGCAACAAGAGCTCAGGATGTACAGTGCAGTCTGCAAGTATTTGGGCAGTAGCAAATTTTACGTTCAGGACGTAGCCTATGCCAAGAATGTCTGTAATGTCTACAATGATGGTGGCGAGTAGGATATGATGGTTACTTATATGTATTTTGGTTGAAAGAGTTACAACATGATAGTAAGACCCAAGATATAAAGATTGGGCTACAGCTGATCAGACCTAGAAAATAGGTCAATCACGCACTGTGCTTTGAAATTGCATATTTGTATGCTATACCTAAAGCTACGTTATTCAATCTTTTGACTCAAGACAGAAATGGTAGATTTGAGTTCCACCCTGCTCTCCTCAGTTGATCAACTGTTGTCATTCATCACTTTGCCAGCACCTGTGGTAAGTGGCTCTTGGAAAGCCACGACTGAAGAATCAGATGGCGAAAGTCTGCATTTTGCATAAACAAGAATGAATAAAATGCTGGTATTCACCTGTGGCTTCAACCATGTCTTGTCTGCAGTACATTTTATATGCTGTTCTGTTATCTACTGCTTTCTACCACTGTTGCTGTTCCATTGTGTGCTGTGTCACCTCACTCTAGTAACTTTCTTGCCATTTTCTTAACAGTTAATGAAGATAGCAACAGGTAAGTGGACCTACACTGACACAGAAGATGTGTTTAAAGGCAATTAAGTTTGGTTCATGTTTAGGTTTACAGTCAGCACCAAGTAGGCAAAAATTGGGCAAACACATTAGGAAATTAGCAGAGAGGTGGAGCAGCAGCAACAGGTTATCAGAACTAAGAAGCAGGTAACTGGCAGGCTAAAAACAGGAATAGCTTGAACACTAAAACAGCATGCTACCAGGCAAACACAAACCTGCCTCTACAAATACACACAGACACTAATTGGAGATTAGGAGCAGGTGGGAAGGCAGAATGCAGATCAACACTGATAAGAATGAGCAACAGGTGTGCATGACAGGGGGAACACACACACACACACACACAGGGTGCCTGCTAGACAGGTGAGGAGAAAACACAGATAGGAAAATCAGAAACAGCATGGAGAGAGGAGTGAGGGCAGAAAATGGAGGAGATGATAGAACAGCTGTGGTCATGATGACAACATTTTATGTTCTGTATAAAATCTGCAGATCATTCTGAATAACTTGGACATTGTTTCTGGAAAGGCACATAGTTGTTGTAATTTGTAAAAAAAAAGAAAATAAATTTAATTTTTCAATGCTTTGAATACATGAACAAAATTAAATTGCCTCATTTGTATTGAGGTGACATTAGTAGTCTATGTGGCAAATATCTTAACACCTGGCCAAATAAAACTTGAGCTGAAAGCATAGATATATAATAGAGGTATTATACTCTGTTTTGTATGTGTGTGTGTGTGTGTGTGTGTTTGCTCAATTTGAATAAACTGATCATTTAAGTCTTGTGCTGAGGAGTTTGGTTGACTCATTATTTTGTCACTGAGTCTTTAACATGTGCAAGCTTTGTGTAACAAGGCTTTAGTAATACCAACACCACAAAGCTGCTGCCCTGAGGTTTTTAATTATTTCAGCCCAGTTGACCTCAATGTCCTTCCAAATTATTATTATTTGAAAAACTATGAGGGAACCAAGCATGCTCTTAACCTCTGTGCAGTTTGACTGAGATCCAATAGAGGAGTTGAGGATGCCGTTTCCACCCTGCTTCATATCTTGTATAAACATCTGAACATGGTGCTGAAGCTAAACTTCACAAGCTTTTCATCTGCTTTTAAAACTATTCAGCCATACGTTATAGCCATGAAATGCATGGAATATTTTACAGTGGATCTTCATTTTTTGTTGATTTGCTGAGGAAACCTTTACGAGGGCTGTGTGCATTCATCCTTACTTTCTACAGATATGTGCCACACTAAACACAAAAATAGGTTTATTCCTAATGAAAAGATCGTTTAGTTTTTTTTCCAGTGAACATAAAGGAGATAAGTTGAGTCTGGGTCAAGTTTTGTCGGTACAGTATCAGTCACACTTGATATTTGTGACACTTTACTGATTGTGTGATTCCAATGAAATTAAAGTTGGGTAGTAGATTCAATCTCAGTGTGCCCACTACCTTAGTTTTTAATGCATTTAATAATTTTGTCTATTTCAATTAAAATGTACTAAATAATAAAATATGGAAATAATATTTTTACTTTTGCTTTCTTGCTTGTGTGTTCTCGGTGCGCTCTCACTTTCTTTCACTTTTTCTGTCTCTCAAATTTGTAAACTAAATTCTTTAGCATATCTACCTACAAACATAGTGCATTGATCTTCCTTGATCTTCTTCAAATGCTCCCACTGCTCTAGCTTGATGAGAAATTGAAGAGATGCCCAAGAAGATATTTTCGCTGAAAAGTTATTGGTCAGGTAACTAACCTCAGGATAATCTTCAAAAGAGGCGATATGCGTTAAATCAAATAATGTATAACTGCACAAAAGTATGTAGAGTGGACATATAATATATCAGGGATATAAAAAACGAATAATAGTTCAACATAAGACATTGTGAGGATGCCTTTGGATGAAACTTGATCTTCTACATAATCACACTGTACTCTCTTAGTGCTTTTTAAAAAGAAAGACAAAAATTAACCAACTGAGAACCCAAGTACACGCACAGAGAAAATCCTGTTGACAAGCGTTGGAAAGTTGTCAAAACACTAAGTTAAGTAAAGTAATGTTGCATTCAGTCCATGCACACTGGACCAAGGGAAATCTGATTCGGTCCACTGGTGAGATTGATCCAGAGCCAGAGTTTGCTCTACTGCAAACAACACTGAAATTCTCCTCCAGGTTTTAGACTGCGGCCAAGGCTAGTATCACTTCCCCAAGCCTTGGAATCTCTGTATCCCCAAAGCAAAACCTCTGCCCTAATTGGCTTTTCTGATTGGCTTGTTAGGTATAGCCTGGGTCCTGTCCTGAAATTCCTGCTCAAGTGTGGGGGGCCATTCATTTTCACCGTGAGCCACTGAGCCTCAACAAGATGTCTGGTCCTGCAGGCAGGCGGCTATGATCCTCCTGAGGGCAATCAGCAGATTCTCTCACCTCCTGTGTCTTAGAAAAGGACTCCCTCAGGTGATGACCGGAGGCCAGGGATCAAGGAGTGTGTCACTATAACACTCTTACTCTTAAACACAAGTTCATTCCTCACCCCAAGTCCATCCAACTAATTAAACCTGATGCTCAGGAAGAAGCCTGACTTCAGCAGTTATATAAACCTCAGTAATAATTATGGTCAATACCAGGCCACCACACAGAGTGTAGAGAACCAACTTTGCTTGAGTTTAAGTGGGCATCAGATTACTAGTTTGAACACTTGTTTGGCCTTTTGAAGACAAGCATTTGAGTGCATTTAACAATGTATCCATTACCAAGATGCCATACAGATCGTCACAGATAATGTTATAACTCCGGAACTTTATCACCAGACACATCATTGGTCTGCTGGTTTTCATAATATGGATTTCATAATAATTTCTCTTACAATAGCAGTGTGACAGAAGTAAATTCAGAACCCTTCTACTCTGAAGGCTGTCCCTTGTGGAGTATAGTAAAGAGTATAATGAACATTTGTTTACAGAAGACTGGTTTCTAATTGACTTCATCTCAATAACGTGAATTGCCCTCAGTGCACATTAATTTCCCCGCAATCCAGACAGGACTTTGTGAAGAACAGTTGTTCAATGTGTATATTTCTAAATATTGTTTTTCTCAAAGTTTGTAATGAACTAATACGGCTATATAAGAATAGTTAGTAGCACAAGACTATACATGGACTTTGTGTTTATGTATCAAATGTTTTGGAAAATTGTGCCTTGTTCATAACAATGGCAATTCAAATTTTTGGTATTGGAAAACACTTTTGTCCTCTGGGGTAATTGCCTTAAAATAGCAGGTTGTTCCAGACGCGAGACAGATGACTAAACAGAAGTGATATGTGGTGAGATTGTAGTAAATTAACATCAGGAGTCTGGGCTGCTGCTAATATTTCAATTTCTAATTCACAGATTTGAATTTGATTTATACAACACACAAGAAACTGAATGAAAGAAAATTGTTTATTGAACCTGATTGAAATTAAGTTCATTCGGAATTCAAACAAAGAGGCAAATAGTAAAATATTTAATATGTACAGTATGTCCCCTTTCTCATTATGCCTGTACTGTGACACACACTGTACATGCAGAAGGAGAATGGGCATACTCTAGCAAGGAAGATAGACAGATCAATAGATAGATAGATAGATAGATAGATAGATACAGCAAATAGACAGCATTTTCACAATTAACAGATACTAAATTCTTAGATTAGAACAAGACAGGTTTTTTTTTCAATTCCCTCATCTCGTCCCGCTCCAGCTGCGTGTTTTAGGAGGGACTGTTGATCATTAGCACTTCCCCCACATTGTGTAGTCTTTGGCTTCACTCCCTGCTCTGTCATTGGCACACTCTCCCATCTTGTGCTTTAAATTGTTGGAGGCAAAGAATGGAGCTGTGTGGGGCTTGTTTGTTAACGACACAACACCCTCATGAGTTTGTGCTGGCAGCATGCCTAGCCACCAGAACTGTGGTGTACTACACTAGAAAACTGGAAGTGAACCCACTCTCGCTCTTAAACGTTGCATATTTATTTAGTCATTTACCCAGCAGTCATTAGAGCTATGTGTGCAGTTATTTCTTGTGATCTTCTCAGATTAATTATATCAAACTTGCTCTTTGGGTTTTAATTTGTTTACATTAAATGATATAAATGAGACCTTTCCTCCGACGGCTTCACAGATGATTGAAGGGTTGCACTGAAGTGCAGCTGCACTGGGTTCACAGCTCAACAAGGGTGTCCCACACCACCTACTCAGTTATTGTCCTTTAATTGAACTTGTGCAGAAGCTTTACAAACACTGGCTTACATCTTGCAAAACAGTTATGTGTTTTATGGCGGCCAATATGTATTACGCTAACAGATAACTTGATCAAGTGCGACAAAAAGAGATTCCCTTCAGCTTGTGCTTAACAAAGCTGCACGTCTAGCTCTTCACTGATTATAGTGCAAGTGTTGAGGATGATGTTCTCTCCGAGCTTAAAGTTGAGGACAGAACTTAAAGCAATCTCCTAGTTTCCTTTTGAAACATTTGTACTCTAGCTAGGCCTAAGAGCTTGTATATTTGTGCTATGCAAAAAACTGTTTTGTACAGAGCTACCACTCAGTGGGATATGTTACCATGTTCCTTAACAAAAGCCACTAGTAAAGCTTATTTTACAAAGAAGCTAAAATGACCTGTATAATATTGTCTGATGTATAGCTGAATATCACTAAATCTTATCATAATCATTCTGTTAGTGTTATTTTGCCATATGGAATGCTTTCTTTTCATCTAGTAAAACAATGTCATTTTTTTATGTTCATATGTCTCTTCTGTTGGGATGTTATGTGGGTATTTATAACTGGGTAGTGGATTGAGAGTCTAACACTAGACCTATTTATTATTTGCATAATTATCATTGCTATTTTTGTTAAAGTTATTTTCTTTTGAATGTGGGAGGGTACTGTGTGGGTATGAGGGGGATCTGAGATTGGGTCAGAGGTATATGTCATTTAGGCAAGGCAAGTTTATTTATATAGCACCTTTCATACACGGATGCAATTCAAAGTGCTGTACAGAGAAAAGGACAAAAAAAGCAATAGTTAGAACTATATAATCATAATTCAAACA
>JAVQJL010008707.1:0-12843 GCA_036024295.1 Nannoperca obscura | reverse complement strand
TATATATATAATATATATATATATATAAAAACAACCCAGAAGCACAGGAAAGTTCTACAACTACTTTAATTCACTTGGCAGCATTTAGTATTAATAAGCAGAAAGCAGCTGCTTAGCCATGAATTAACAAATAAATCTACAAAATTAATTCTTAGTTTGTTAATTAAGTCAGCAGCATAATTATTTGTTAATTACTTCACAACGTTGACACTTCAGAACCAGGTTTGAGAAATAAGGTGCATGGTTAGTTGGGGAGCAGGGGAGGCATTTTGTGGATTTGATTTCCTGCAATTTCCTGCGTTGCCTTTGTGTAAACACTGACTTCCAGGCTAATGTGTTTGTGTAAATACATGAATAAATACAGCTTGGCAATGGTCAACTGCTGCATTAATTATATGCGTCCAGAGTGAGGTGTCTTCATAGGCAGTACTGACGCAGTTCCATGCAGCAGATGGTGTAGATTGAGGATCAGAGGTGAAGCTAGCAGAGGAGATGGGGGTGGAGGAAGATTGGTGAAGCAGATGATAGGTGGGTGTTGAAGATAGTGAGAAGCACATGGGGGAGAATCTGTTCAGATCGACCGAGCGCACAGCAGGAAGACTAAAACAAAAGTTCAGCATTTTCAGAGTCCAAAAAAGAAAGGTAATTCTTTTCACAACCTTTGTGATGCACAGCTCCCACTTCCTCTCCGTCTGCAGAGATTTCTGAATGACAGGCTCGCCACAGGGGCAAGATAGACTGGCAAAGATGGGATTTCTTCATCTCCCAGCACGGTAGCAAATGGGGCAAGAAAGGCGGTAACACATAAGAGCCTGATTGTGTTCTGTGTTTTGCAGACACTACCCACTATTCAACCACATCAAAATACATCAACCTAGTGCTAGAGGTGTCCCCCTGACAAGCTGACAGGTAATGAACTGCTTAGCAACCAAACGTTATGCACACCAGCCGCATGCACATGGACGCCTCTCGAAATTTGACTCCACTGTCTAGTTGAAGTGCAGGTAGGTTGCCATGTTATTCCAAAAATCTTGCAAAACTACAGGATTAAATTCAAGGTGATAGCCAGATTTTATTTAAAAGCACATCCCTGTTTCCTTCATGGTTCTTTCTCCTCCCTATCCCCAGGCAAGTCTCACAGTGACTTCAGTCAGACTGCAGAAATGCCTGGAGCTCTAAAGCTACTCTCTAACTTGTAATTTCTTTGCAATGGGAGTCACACAAGCAATACATTTCAGCTCTGCTTCTCAGACTCTTAAAAACAGCCTGGCCTCAACAGAAAGAGATGCCACAGTGCTTTGTTCAAATATTGATGCACACCTCTCTCATCTTTCATCTCAGGACACACACACACACACACACACACTCACTTAATGTGTGAGCCACATCTGAAGCACACCCAGGAAAAGACATTTTCTCTTACACACACGTCAAATGTTGTCCAATCAAAACAAGAACAAACCAATTTTGACTCTTTGCTCTGACCGACTATTTTACACTCAAATGACCACATTTTTTAGACTTCCTTTTTCCTGTGTTGATTCAATAAATTTAAAAAGAAAAAAAATCTGGTTGTTTTTCTTTATCAGCAAAGCCCTGCTTCACACTCAAAGTAACACTCACACATGGGAGCTGCACAGAACGCCCAAACTCTTATCTGTTGGACAGCAGCCCCACTTGAGCAGCGGGGGGTGTCAGCAGCCTTGTTTAAGGACACCTGGATGGTGGAAAATAAACTTCCCCATCAAGATGTATCCAGCGCATCTGTGAGGAGGGGTACAGTGAGTGCTGTAGTATCGGTGGACATCAACGAAAGGATAAAGATAGAGAACGGTGCTCTTTGTGGTAAAGATGCAAATACAACATGAACTATCATTAAGTATCAGTTCTCTGTCAAGATGACATGTTGGTGAAAATTGTTTTTTTATGTATAAAAATGCAATAAATACTAGCACACACTGTACTGTAACTTTTGCTATGATTTTCCTGCACCACAGGAATATATTTTGTTGTCAGAACAAACTACCACTGTTTTTAGGAATTTAAGTGTGTGCTCTTGATCATCTGCGCAAACCAGTGCATGTGTGTGTGTTTGTGTGTACAGTCTGTGTGATGCGTGTCACCTACAAACACCCAGGTGGTATATGCATCTTCATCGGTGTTGTGACAGCTTGCCAGCCTGGTTTTGGCAGGCGGTAGATAGTGCTTCCCTCAGCTCTCCTGATAATCAAAGAGTAAACATGCCGAAGCAAAAGTGGGTTACCTGCATGTCAAACTGACAAAAAAAATCTCTATCCCATCAACCACTTCTTCCATAAGATTATGCTCATACACACATTAATATTAGCAGGGAAACAAACTCATCTAAATAAGCGCCACACACATTTGTATATGCCTTTCATATTCAGTATGCTAAAGAAGACTTTTTCCCTCCACCAAAGAAATGAGGAGTGTAAACAAAAAATATGACAAATAGGCTTTAGGCTCATGTATATCAGTACAGAGAGCATGAATAATCCTAGAAAATCCACTCAAACTTGTGACTTGACTTTTCATAACTTATAATGACTGCGCCTCAATGATGGACAGTAACGATTTAAATAGAAACTCATTGATTACAAACACTAATGTTTAATGATTCCTAAAACTCTGCTTACACTATACAATAAAACAGTCCACATTGCTTTGTGTGCTTTACCTGTCAGCTAACATCCTATCATGATATTTGCAGGTGTTTATTTTTCAGACCCTGAGCAGAATGTGCTGTTATAATTGTGATTCCTCATATTTTGAAATCAAAGCTCCATTTTTGATATTGTGTATTGGCAGTAATAGCCATGCAATGTATTTACATTCTGTAATTACGATGCGTGTATACAACATGCAAATACCAACCATACAAGATATGTTTAACAGATGAAATCTACACCATATAGCCTACAATCTAGCGTTTAAAATTAACATTTTCTACAAAATGTGATGTTTGCGGTCAAAATTAAGAGCCAATCAGCTCTTTGATCAGGCGACAGCCAGGTGTTCGTCATGCCCTGGGTACAGCAGTTGGTGAAAAGTAGCTGCAGTGATGGCTCTAAAAAACGGAGGCTGCCGCGATCTTGTGAGGTTATCGTTACCCATGACGTCAGAGCATTGACTGGCTGCCCTCAGAATTCTGGGACCTGTAGTATTAAACCTCACCTCCTGTTACCACCTGAGCCAAGAGGTGTTCTCAAATCAACCAGGACTGAAATATTTGGAAAGGATTCTAACTAAGTTAAAAAGCCAGGCATTTGGACTGGAATTAAGACTTTGAAGAAAAGACCTTAATACTCAAGACTGCTCTTCAACAATATAGATCCTCAAAAGAGAAGTCTGGAAACTTTTCTATACCCAAATAAACCTGATGGCAAACTATTGCCAATCAAATGATTCTTACCTTATTATCCTACAGATCACTACTTGAGTCAGTTGAATCATCTGCACCACTGGACAAGATTGGGGGCAATATCCGGGAGCCTCCAGACTCCTGAACAATCACGTCACTTTTGAGTAATGACAGATGCTGATATGGAGTGCCTTTATTAACATGTTATGTGCAGTACCATTATTACCTAATTTATCAGCGTTTTGCTCTGGAGTCGTTTAGAAAGCAAGCCTCAGTTGACTGACAGTGATAGCAGACAAAAGAAGATAATTGCTTACTTACTCTTTCCCATATAGCCTTTGATCCATTTTGTTTTTTCTGACAGAGAAGAGACAGCGACATAATTAAAGGCATTGTGTGGCGTACACAATCTGGGCTGCAATCACACTGGCAACCTGACAGCTCACTCTAATGTGAGTGTACTTTGTAACGGGGCTCGATAAATAAGTAAAAGCCTAGAAAACAATCCGCTCTCACTCTTTTTTCTCACATTTTTCCATCCACTTCTTCCTGAGAGATTGAACACGGAGCACAAATAATAGTGGGAATTTATGAATAAATTACTGCTGTGTGGCCAAATGTGAAAAAGGGTTTAGAGCATCAAATTCTATTTTAAACAATGCTGTTTTGTCACTTTGTGAAATGTTAGGCAGGTTATAAATGAGATTTAATAAAAAAGTTAATATCCTGCAAATGACTAGGTGCACAGCTTCTGTATTAACATCATTAATCATCTGGCATTATGTACATGGTTGATTATGGAGGGTGATACACTTGAAGCTTTTTTTTTAACTGCATGTCATCAGTTTTGTGTTATTTCATTGCGAGCAGAGCAAAGTCCTTGGCCTCAAGTTTGATGGCAATCACTTTATCGACAGCACAGTTGGTTATTGACACAGAGTGGTGCTATTGGTAAAAGCTGGCAGTAAACAACAAAGAGGGTGCATGATATATGTTATTCCAGATCAGTAAAGTGTCACTTCACCACTGAGACTCTCTGTAGCCTTTGAACAAATCTATTCACATTTATTCATAAATAAGGAAACCTGTCTGCTGCATATTAAAATTGGCTCATTGACAGTGTTTGTTTCTAAATGGACTCATTTAAAATATGTATTTCTTCGTGCTTAAGAAATGATAATTGAACGTGACATTTGTTATAATATGTGTTATGAAGACGGCGGGAGATGCATTACTTAATACAGCAGGACTGCATGATGAAATGTAATATTACTCAATATAATTAAGCCAGAATAACCTTAATGCTGCCTATTGTTGTGTTCATCCAGGATGTAAAAGAAGATGCTTTAGAGGGCACACTCAATACATTAAATTTTTAGCCTGCTTTTTTCAGAGCACCCCATTTACATGTATTATGTTAAAGGTGCACTCTGCCACTTTCACACATGAAGATCGGTTAAGGCATAATGAGGAGTGCCACTTAGTCTGTGAATAGAGGTGCATATACAGTCATTTCTTCTGTAGTTTGCTGAGTCTACAGCCACGCCAGCAGCTCTGCAGGGCTTTACTAATGCTGATGTCGGCATGCTAACATGCTCACAATGATGCTGCTAACATGCTGGGCATTATGTTTACCATGTTCACCATCTTGCTTTAGTGTGTTTTTGCATGCTAACATTTGCTATTTTGCACTGAACACAAAGTACAGCTGAGGCGGATGAAAATGTCCTTAGTTTGCAGGTTTTTAGTCATATACCAAAGTATTGGAAAAAATGAAGGGGTCACCAGAATGATTACAATGTGTAAATGATCCATCCAATAGTTGTCGAGACCTTTTACTTAGAAAAGGTTCTTTCTTAAAAGAACTACAAATATCAACCTTGTGATGGCACTAGAGAAAAGTCAGGGCTTATCAAAGTCATCATCCTCTGGGGACCATGAATGTCTTTTTAATGTCAATCCATCCAGTAGTATTAAAAATGTTGGTAGGGCCAAAAAAGAACCCAGGTGATATCATCAGGGTTATCTCAGCTCAGGCGTCGAGACTTCATTGCTTGCGTAACAAAATGGGGGTGCTGAGTTTGAAAGACACAAGTGTCTACCGGGCAGGGAGGGTCTAATGATAGACACTACTGAGTTGCATGATGGGCAATTGTACTATAAAGCTTGACCAATCCGAGAGACTAAGAGTCAGAATATCTCGGCCTCAGCTATCTGCTGATGAGTGAGCATGCTGAGCCATCAAACTAGAAATCAAAACATTACTTAGAATGAATTATGTGGTGTAAGAATATATCATTGTTCAACCTGTGACACTGTGATTGCAGCACATTATATTCCACAGCCTAACTTCCAGCTTTACAGTAGAGATTAAGAGCTATCTGAAGTATCAAGTTCAGCTTTAAGGCTTCATGAAAGCCTTGAGCACTTTCAAAGGCTTATCTATAATTTGAAAACACTCTTTCTACTATACAGAAAGGTGTTAACGTCTCCCATTATCAATCTGACTCTTTCAGCTACATCAGCCTCACTTTCCTTTTCCCTCTGGAGAATGAAGAAGACATGGCAGAAAAGATAGTCCACACAATCCTCCACTAACCAGTAATAACCTGCTCATGGTATTTATTCCTGAATATATGCTCAAATAAAAAAATAAAAAGGACCAATGGATCTACAATGGCACTGTGGGTTGGCTCTAGAGCTATAGGACAATGGAGGTTAGCCGAAAGCCCATCAGGGAAGTCAGTGGTCTCTTGACATTTAAAATTCATGACAATCAAACACCTGTACAGTGCTTTTCCATGTCTCCAAGCATCCTGGCATATATCAAAAGGGAAAGATCTCTAATGGCCCCTGAAAAATGCAAGAAAGTGCGTAACTTCATCCTGCACCTCTTCTCTCACCAAGCACTATTCTCTTCCCTCCTCCCTGATTTCCTTTAGTGAGCAGGGGCCAGTGGTTCAAAGCACCGCGTCGTAGCCCAGTCTGCCCTGCATTTTCTGTCCCAGTGGAGGTCTTCAAACGTTACTTTTAACTGGCCCAGTAATGCAATCTGAGTGGATGGTGAATATGTGATCCAGCCAAAAAAGCTCTGCAGTAAATGGCATGTGATAAGGCCAACATGAATAATAAACAAGGGAACAAAGTTGAGGTAAAGGTTGTATTTAAATCAGACAGTAGTCAGCTACTATCTGACAAGCTCATCCAGTGACAGAAGGATATATGTGATTTCTGCCAAGCAAAGCAGATGAAAGTCCCCGCTTCACTGCGCAATACATTACTAATGAACAATTTCCCATTTTACTCCTTAATAACTTAAGAGTCCCAGTGTACTCCGCCAAGGGTTCCTAATGAATGTTTAAAGGAACAGAGAAAAAAACAGCAAACAACAAGAATTGAGATCTTTTAAGGCTGAATACCCTCATTTGTCAAGCTTAGATGGACACAGCAGAAGAATGTCAACACAATATCTTTGCTGTTGTCACACAAATTATGCTTCACTTCAAAATAACCAAGCAAATGAGCAAGTGAGCAAGTAGGGGGGGCCCGCTCAGCACCTTGTGGCACATCCTCTGCACACAGTGTCCCAGATTCCACCTTACATAACCCGATTATTTGTGCACACACCCTACAAATACTCATGATAAAAAAAAAAAAATAGAAAAGAAAAGAAAGAAAGGCACATTCATTGCTCAGTGTCTGTGGTACTGTGGTACTGCGGCCTACTCCGCTGAGCAGGACCTATGCATTGTAAAGGTTTGCTATCTCAGCACAACAATGTGTGAAATTCAAGAAGGAGAATGCAGAGCAAAGCTAGCTAAAAGACTGTAGCTGCCATGAGGAGGGGCGCTTGTGCCATCAGCTGTCCATGTGGCTGTTAAGAGAATAACATCCACCACACAGCCTGACACGGAGGGCCACCTCTTTCCTCATTAGAAATCCGATTGGACTTTAATTAACAGGTTAAGACCAGTATAAACTGGCTGCTAGAACCCACCATCACAGAGGCAATAACGTCTCAATTACAAGACCTTGACAGGCTGGAGCTTGATTCCAGAAACCCACCACCACAATCACTCTTTCTATCACACCTGCATACATAAACACCTCATTGATGTGTCTGCTGTGTAGCCTTTGGGCAAATCAAAAAGGCACAACCCCCCCACCCCCATTGGACGGATATTCTGCTCAGTGGACAGCAGTAGAAGACTGGGGTTGTGTTGTACTGTGTGTACGGTGTGTATGTAGCTGTAGGAATGTGAAGCAATGCTGCTGGAGCAGATACAGCGTACTCTTCCCCCCCGAATAAATCAATGTGTGAATAATGCCATGTAAGCTTGCTGATAACGCCTAATTCAGAGCTTTGAAAACACAACTCATTTGTAAAAAGGACGCAGCAACAATGCAGTTAAACAAGTCACCATACATTTTAGGCCCCACGTTGCGTGACTACTGACTTATCAGAAATGGAACCATTTTATCTGCTAATGGATTTGATGAGAAACGGTGCGAGGAAGCGGTAAAGATCTATAAGCGATTGTGATTGAATGTGGCAGAGGCTATCTACAGGAAAATGGAAGCTTGTTATGGTCACAACACAGTACTAAAAATAATAATGTCTTGATTGTCCCAGACGATCTATCTAATGGGAACCCAGAGTGCAATAGTGGCGTATAGAATAACAGCGCAGTCGTCAGAAGGTCAAGGTGAGGCTGCCACTCAATCTAAAGAAATGTGAGAGAGGTCCGTGTGTCGCCCCGTTTATGCCGATTGCCAAGTGTGTGTGTGTGTGTGTGTGTGTGCGCGCCTCTGTGCACCAATGTGTAATGTGCATACAAACAGGAGAGGTGAAGAATAACTGTGACCTGGTTTATTGATTAGAAAGTGAGGCAGAACGTGTCTACATGTTCACGTATGTGCGCGTCCATCATAGAGTATGTAAGTCAGCAAAAGTGCGCACACCCGTCTGAACACGTTTCTCCATTAATTAATGTATTCACCAAATACCCAGGATTATGGGTAATCCTGAACATTGACTGATCCCACAATGCAATGCAAGCGGGCTAAATGTCAAAAACTGGTCATTTCAATTAAATGTGATTTATGGACAAATTCTTTCATTAAAGATTATTTGGGTTATTTGTGCAGATTGTACAGGGGCAAGATAGATGAGAGAGGGAGTGACACGTAGCACAGAAACCAGGATGGCCTCGGCATCAATATACATATACATATGCTATACATAAACATCAGACCACAGCTTAATCCTCGTGGTTTATTAGAATCTATCAAACCTACCCCAACACACATTCCTCACACCCCCAGTTTCATATGAAAGCAATTCGAATATTCATTAGATAAAAATCTCTTTAGCCCAATCGATGGACTTTGAGCCAAAGGGATCTCTGCAGACATCTGAGTCAAAATCCATTGGATACAAAGTATCCAATTGCATGAGCTTTGTGACTTCTCCAACCCCAGAAGAAATCAATAGACCAGCCCCTCTAGTGGATTTAGCTGCTTGTTAGCAGGCCAGAAACAACTGTCCTACCCTGTGTCTTCTGGTGTTCTGCCCCCATTCTATTTTGTTCAGTGTTTCAGTCCACTTTTAGGCTCATTGTGGTCTTATCAATATAGTGTGCTCAGGTGAATGAACACAGCCCCACATCCACTTAGGCTTTTCAATCTCACAGTGACACGGTCAAATCAGGAGAGTGCACAAGATTAAATCGGTGCCTCGCCAGTTGACTGCTTGACGCAGCATTCTCTTCCACACCATTTCCTTGGCCACGCCATCTATCACTCACATCCCAAACAGTCCTCCTCTTTTGTCTCCGTTTTCTTCTTCTTTTTTCTGGCAGAATGGGATCTCTCTCTCTCTCACACACACACACACACGCTATTGTGAAGTTCATAATATCTGTATACCAAGTGATTCCTTTGCTGAGGGCGGTGGAAAGATGACAAACAGAGGTGACACAGCAACGCAGTCTGTGCTGGGGAAAAAAAATCTAATTTACAGTTTGCCCCAGAGGTCAGCCCCACAGACCAGGTCCAAACATCTATCAGATAAATCGGCTTTAGGGCGCCGGCAATCCACTTACCAACTCCAGCTTCTGCCTGTTGAGCTGCCAGTTAAGTGACTAAACTGCACTATAGTTGAAATAGACAGGACTCGCAGTAGATCTGCTGGAAGTTCAAGTTCTCCTGAAGTTCAAGCCTTTGAAATATTAAAAATGGTGGCATTTAATATAGATCGATACATGGCACCGCGGGGAATATCAAACCATGCATAGGGGTTTAAAAGAAGAACTTTGAATGATTGATTGGTGTCATAGCTCACCTTCACGTGCACTGTCTGCTGTTTTAAATCTAAAGGTGTCAGCGACTTGCATCCCCTCTAACAAGGACTCTCGTCTCTATGTCCAAGTAAAGACACACACACAAAGCAGAGCTCCTTATGTGAAAGTCATATACGTTAACATGCCTGGGAACACTGCAGCCTTGTTGCAGTAGCAGGATTGTTGGTCAAAGCTGAATGTAAATGTTGGAGGAAATTGATTTTGTTTAGCTGTTGGCTGTTTCTTTCTAATGGAAATCTACTCAACAGATGCTTAACGGTATGTTCTTGAAATCCTAACATCAGCAAATGGAAAATTCTTTTTTTAAGAGACTACTGACATTTTCTGAAATGTCTTGAAGACCTGTGGCAGTGGTTTGAATCCATGATAGGTGAGGAGACTTGTGATGTTCCTACTCTATGCTTTTCATGCATCTAAAACATAAAAGCAGCACTTCCTTCAAACGTGGTGATTGCCACCTTTTTTCCAGCAGACCCCTTACCACCAACCTATGGACATTACCTATGCTCCTAATTATAACCACAACCAATCTGAATTTACGTTGAATATATTATTTATGAGATATGTCGTTGTGTGTGCAACCACATTAAGGAGTGTTCTCTCCAGACATGTAGTCAGAAATCCACCCCACTTCCAAGACACTTTCTACAGTTCTCATTAACAAATAACAACATCTGGTAATGACACCAGCACACACACACACACACACACACACAAGCCTGTCATTAATGGGCCCCTTTCACTGGAGCAAACCAAGCGAGAACATGTCACATGTCCATGTTTCCACTCTCTCCTCAAACACAGCAATTAGGAGCCTTGAGCTGAGTGTCACTTCAGCTGCCTCGCTGACCTCTCTCTGGCTCTGCTGGTCCGCCTGCTCGGCAATATCTTCATTAGTACAACCTGACCACGGAGGGTGTGTGTGTCTGAGCAGGAGTGCACTGTACTGATGCACAGCCGCAGTGCATGCAGTGACAGTTAAGGCACTAAGAAATAATCAGAATCTTTAGCAAGGCGTTTGTTTGCATGGTACGTGTTTCTTGAAGACATGTCAAATTCATCTTCTTCTTACTGATAGCCAGTCTTGTTCAGCTCCAGCCCACAGAGATCCTCAACAACAGCGTGTCCATCAGGCTCCAATGATTCACTGTTTTCAGACATACATTTCTAGCTCTGCAGGGAAAATGCTACAAGTGTTTTAGGTCACTTCCACCTGTAGGCCTGTTCATTTGTTCCTGACAAAGGACAAAAATGATGCATAGTTCTTAATAAAGGTGGGTGCGCGGGTGGTTTTGTGTAGTTTCTACATTTCCCTCACTTTTAACTGACTAACTGCTGAGTGGGAAACATGTTTGAACTCCTTTTCACTTTCCGATTGATCAGACAAAGTCCCAGCAGTCACTCACTCATTGGGTACCCCTTGTACAAATATAGTCGCTGCTCATACAGCTCGCCTACTAGATCCCTTCCTTGACAGTTCACGATGAGCAGACAGACTGAATAGTGGTTTAGCTTTTAAATTCATACCAAGACAAATATCTACCATCACAAAATCCTCTGGTTGGCCAGTTTTGCTTTCAGACCAAAGACCCTCTTTTTCAGGTGGTCTGGTTTGAATGAACTAAGAGGCCAGTTGTGTCAGAGTTCGTTTTAACTTTACACCTTAAACCCTGCCGGCAATCCAGTCGACTTTTTCTCATTTTATTGATTGGTATAGGATGTCACTAAACAATAAACAGTGCAGATGCAGCATCAGCTGCACATTATATTTTTTGTGTGGTCAGAGGAATTCAATGACTTCAGATAACATAAATGACTATTATATTATGTAGGAGATAGCAGAGAAATGACAAGAGGGGAGTTTCAAATGCTTTTGATTACATAATCTTTTGGGCCTTTCCTCTGAATATTTATGCAATACAAGTTGATGGAAACATACACTGAATACATGTGACATTTAAAAATATATATCACATTTTGTGCAACATTTATACGTAATGTAATATAGACACATTGTAGACACAGCAGCCTCCCTCCAATATCTAAAAAACATATATACTTAAGTTAAACAATTGATTTCAGCATCAGTAACTAAAATATGCTAGAAGATGCTTTATCCCAGTTTAACCCTTAATATGTTACTGGTATAACCATTTTCACTTTAGCCACCAATGTGAAAATTAGAAGTGACAAACAGTGCAATCTTAAATATAATTGTTACTCAAATTTCTTAATAATGAGCTTTTAAATAAACAGCAATTACTGCCACTGGATGAATGAACTGGGCACAGATGGCCACTGTGTTTCCTGGGCCCACGCTCGGATTCAAAATAATAATATAAAATATATAAATAAATAAAGAAATATATGAATCTGCTGCAGTGGAATAAACAACACTCTCCTGCTCTTCTCAATTAAGTCACACTACTCTCCCTTCACCCAAAAAAAAAAATACAAAACCCTCCCCCGAGTTCTGACCCCCGCTTCCCCTCTTTTCATACGGCCCCTTACTGTTACCTGAGCCGCGACAGAAACACTGAAAACTGTGTGGTTCTTTTGTTTTCTGCTCACTCCTGTTGTAACAAAATGATATGCGGGGAAACCAGTGTCACTGCAATGCACTCCAAACCCGGAGTAAAGATGTTGGCAAATAAACACAAGAGAGACGTTAATGTATCAGTGTGTGTTAAGTGTCTGAGTGCTGGTGTGTGCGTCTCAGACCTGGATTTGTGGGCCCCTGACTCTCTGCTGTGACAGTAGGCAGAATAAGAGAGTGTTTTATGGCATCTCATTGAGACACCCTTGACGGTGACACCTCCTCTATACTATTCCTGTCGCCCGGCTCCTTAGCTCTCTTCCCCCCTTTCACTGCTTTCCAGCTCTATTTCTTTCACGCCCTCTCTTGCTGTCTCTAAATCATCCCCCCCCTTTTTTTTTTCTGTCTCTCATCTTTTCCTATCCATCTTTCCCAATCATCTTCTTCCATATTGCTCTCTGTCCTCACAAATCTTTCACTCTATACCCATACGAGCACTGGGGGGGGGGGGGGGGGGGGGGGGGGGGGGGGGGGGGGGGGGGGGGGGGGGGGGGGGGGGCGGG